>CAJUXJ010000849.1:0-22711 GCA_910589775.1 Avena eriantha
ATATGAGACAAACTTTGCATTCCACTAATGATTATTTTACCTCAACCTTGATAGCAATGGTCCCAAACATAACAGTTTCAAATTTTTCTCTTGGTATGGAACAATATATTTCTCAACTTGAATGCCCTCAACATTTTCAATTGATTCAAACCATAAGTCCTTTCAATATTCTTGGGTAAATAGACAGTATGTTCATTGTCAGTAACATTGAAAGTCACCTTTCCTTGATTACAATTAATAACAGCTCCTGCAGTATTAAGAAAAGGTCTCCCAAGAATAATACTATTATCATATTCATCAGGCATTTCAAGCACAACAAAATCAGTTAATATTAAGCAATTATGAGCCACTTGAACAGGTACATCATCACATATACCCACAGTAATAGTGATAGATTTATCAGCCATTTGCAAATATATATCAGTTAGTATTATTTTTTCTAGTTGAGCCTCTTATAGAGAGAGAAACATAACACTAACTCCCGCTCCCAAATCACACAAAGAAGTTCTAACATAACTGTTCTTAATAGAGAAAGGGATATTTGGAATCCCTAGGTCTCCAAGTTTCTTAGTAACCTTACCATTGAAGTAATAATTAGCAAGCAAAGTAGAATTTCTTCATTAGGGATCTTCCTTTTATTCGAGACAATATCCTTCATATACTTTGTGTAGGAGGCAATTTAATAGCACCAGTCAAAGGAATTGCAAGAATAAAGGTTTCATCCACTCACAAAACTTATTATATGTTCATCTTCTTTTGACTTATGTTTATTATCAGGGAAAGGCATATGTTTTTGGACCCAAGGCTCTCTTTCACTACCATGTTTCTTAGCAATAAAAATCTTCTTTGGTGTATTAGTATTCTTAGTGTGGTTTTCAGGTTCTTCTTCAACTTTTTCTTTCATTAGGAACTTCATTTTCTTCATTACCACTTTCAGTTTCAAGCATCAGAAATAGATATACTATTAGGATCTATAGCAGGTTTAGGGGCTCTACAACAGTTTATGTTTCTTTTTTCCTTTTCTTACGAGTATAACCACTATTTTCAGCTTGTTGAGAATCCTGCTCAATTCTTTTGGGATGCCCCTCAGGATAAAGAGGATCCTGGGTAGCAGCACCACTTCTAGTTCTAATTTCATAAGCATGTTTTTCATTAGCAACATTAACTAGCAAGTCTATTTGAGTTTGAACCATTTGATAGTGTTAACAATCATTTTAACATCATTAGAGGTCTTTCCACAATATCTTTCAACTCAACAATAGCTCTAGTGTTTCCATTAGATGATTTTGCACCCTTTTATTAAAATTATCTTGCTTAACAATAAAGATATTGAATTCTTCTAAGCATTGATCAGGAGGTTTAGAGTAAGGGATATCACCTATCAAAGTGTTGGAGAGAGTGTACCTCAATAGTGGACGAATTGGGAATTGGCTTACATAATTCTTCAATCGGAGGTAAATTCTTGACGTCTGCAGCTTTAATTCCCTTCTCCTTAAGACATTTCTTAGCTTCCTTCATTACTTCATCATTTAATTCAATAACTCCCCTCTTCATTGATGTTGGAATAGGCACCAGAAATAGTGTTCAGGTACAATTACTTCAGGTATAGCTTGTTTAGGAGGAGTCCAATCTTCATAGTTCTTACTTATTTTAGCCATTAATTCCTCAGCTTCCTTTGGAGTCCTATTCCTGAAAACACAATCAGCACAACTATCTAGGTATGTCCTAGATTCCTCGGTTAGTCCATTATAAAATAGATCAAGAAGCTCATTCTTAGGTAATGGACTTCCACGTGTGCATGAATCAAAGAACAAAACCTTGCCCAGATTCAGGCAATACCTCTTTTTCTCCCTGTTAAAATCAAAAGTTCCTACAAAATAGCATGTCTAGCACTAGGAGGAAAATATTTCTGCAGGAAAGTACTAATCAAGCAATCAGGGCTATCACTAGAATCCAGGAGGTAAATTACTAAACCCAGTTTTAGTGAAAAGGGGAAATCTTAGCAACAAAGTAAGTACGCATCTTATATCATCAGAAAACAAGCCACTCATGTAGAAAGTTCATTCATATGTGCTACCCGCACTTTCATTCTTAGTCCCACAAAAAGGTTCTTCTCGACAATAGCTATGTAAGGTAGATCGAGAGAGAAATCATAATCTTCATCTATAATGTTTATGGAGAAGCAACAAACTTAGCATCAGGAGACAATTGGGGTCTAATAGTATGCCTCTCAAGGAGACTCTTAGCAGCGCTCCTCATGGGCGTTTTTACATTCTTTAATAAATTCATCGGTCATCTCAACATAACCATCTTCAATGTCATAACTCTCACTAGACTCAGGTGACTAACAGGTAGTAGTGTCTTCATTAGGAGTTTCAGTATTTCCAGCTATAGTTCTAGCAATCGTAGCATCTAGGAAAGGACCTAATGAACCACTCTTATCAAGCACACAGTAGAAGAAGCATCATAAGCATCAGAAGTTTCAGATTCAGCAGTAGTAGCAGTGTGTGTAGCATGTGTAATTGGTGGTGTAACGAGCTTACTCATAACAGATGGTGAATCAAGAGCAATAGAGGTGTTCAGAACCGTACCTCTTCTTGTAGTGGGTGGTAAAATAGGAACCTTGCCATCACGAGACTTACCCATGATGGATGGATAACAGCGAACAATAGAGAATCCAAGTGAACTTGATAAATAAAGCTATGCTCCCTGGTAATGGCGCCTAAAAATAGTCTTGGTGACCCACAAGTATAGGGGTATATCGCAGTATTTTCGAGGGAAGTGAAACCTAATTTATTGATTCAACACAAGGGGAGCCAAAGAATATTTATAAGCCTTAACAACTGAGTTATCAATTCAGCTGCACCTAGAAACAATCTTGCTCACAGCAGTTTATCAGTAGCAACAGTTTTGTAATAGGAGTAGTAAGTAACATCAGTAGTAAAGTAAAGACAGCAGTAACAATAGAAGTGCACAATGGGATTCGAGTGCGGTAGGCATAGGGATGGATGGACGAGCGTTGCATGGACAAGACAATTCACATAGCAATCAGAACATAGGGAAATTGCAGATTAATAAGATAAAGCATCCAGTACTAGATAATCCTAGCATGTGTTCCATATATAGTCATATGTGCTCGCAATGAGAACTTGCACAACATCTTTTGTCCTGCCAGCCCGTTTGCAGCGGGGGCTCAAGGGAACTACTAGAAATTAAGGTGCTCCTTTTAATAGAGCATCGGAGTAAAGCATTAACACTCCATGAACACATGTGACCCTTACATCAAAGGCATTCTCTCGCGTTATCCCGACTTCTGTCACTTCGGGGCCATTGGTTCCAGACAATAACATGTGTATACAACTTGCAGATAAGACTATAAACAATACTATCATAATGAATCAATAACATGTTCAGATCTGATATCATGGCACTCGGGCCCTAGTGACAAGCATTAAGCATAACAAGTCGCAACAAAGTCATAAAGCACTAATAGAAGATAATAGGCACCATGCCCTAACAATCTGATGCCATTATGAACGATCTCATCCAATCCCTACCATCCCCATAGCCTACAGTGGGGGATTACTCACTCATAGATGGGGAAACATGGATGGTCGATGGATCGATGGTGATGATGATGGCGATGATCTCCTCCAATTCCCCGTCCCGGCAGGGTGCCAGAATGAAGTTTCTGGTGCTGTTTCGTGGAATCTGGTGGTGGCGACGGAGCGGAACTCCTTATGGAAAAACGTCGAACCCCCTGGAGTTTTTAGGTTAGAAGGCAACTTATAGGCGAAGAGGGAGACCGAGGGGGAGTCTGAGGCGGCCAGACCACCCCCTGGCGCGGCCAGGGCTTGCCCGCGCGGCCAGGTGGTGTGGCCTAGGCCTAGCCCCCCTCCATCTCATATTCTGGCTCCGGGAGTCTTCTGGTGAAATAGGGATTTTCGTCATATTTTCCGGGATTTTTCCTGATAGTTGATTTTCTGCACAAAAAAGTAGACACCAGGGCAATTCTACTGAAAACAGCATCAGTCCGTGTTAGTTGCATCCAAATCACACAAGTTTAGAGGAGAAACAATAGCAAAAGTGTTCGGGAAAGTAGATACGTTTTGGACGTATCAAGTAGCATTAAACCAAGATAATTAAAGTTCTTTAATTGAAATACTTTGGTTTCATGAGTGGAAATTTAATGGGAGAAAGTAGGCTTGATTATTTGTGGTGGAGAGTCCAGTAGTAATCAAGACAGAAAAGGTGGGGCACCCTCTTGGACACCGTACATGGGAAGGGGCTGCTCCTCCCCCTATAAAAGGTGGTGGTGGTGACCCTCTCCTCTCACTCATCCCCTTCTCCTCTCATATGTCCTTTGGTTGGCATCTTACCACCCTTGTCCATTGCTACAAAAGCACGATGCTTAGGCGAAGTCCTGCTCAAGATCTTCTCCACCACCACCATGTCGTAGTGTTGCTGGAGTTCCAGGGATCCACTACTTCTGTCGCCCAATTGGAACAATGGATAAAGGTCGTCATCACGTTGAACGTGTGATCGATTAGGGAGGTGTTGCCCATTTGTGGCGCTAATCATCTTTGCGTCCTTGAGGACAGATGAGTACATTCTACAACCATCCACGTTTGTTGTGAGAATGCCCTCTTTCGTTCTTCGAGGTTGAGTACTTGTGAAACCATTACATATATCACCTAGATTCGATCTTGGTAGTTGCAATTGTAGGATTTGTTTTTGTTTTCTATGCAACAAACCCCATCAGTTGTATGAGAGCTATGTCTATGCATAGATTTGTACATGTAGAACACATATGGAATATGTGGGTGTTGATAATCTTGTTATGGTATCCCCCATGTGTATTTCAAATATTAGTCGCATAGTGGGATGAAGCGGCCCAGGCTAACTTTACATGTCCTCGCACATGAGACATGTTCCATGCTCAACATGAAAATTGTATTGCATAAGTGGCTTCGCGGGTGTCTTTATCTCCCACTATAGTTAATATCTCATGTACAACAGTTACTAATAATTCTATTATCACCGATGTGGTTCCATTTCGTAGGTAAGAACGATTCTATCTTCGAAATCCCTAAGCCACGTAAAACATGCAAAGATAAATTAGGGCGTCTAGATTTATCTTGTTTGGCATATGTCATGATGTGGTAAATGTTATAATTTTAGTATGGTAGGATACTCTCGGGAATTATAACAAAGTAAGTGGAGCGCCATAAACCTTGGATTTACACAATTGGAATGATAGAGGTCATACCATAATGCACAAGATAGTGATCAAGTGCAAGGACCATATCACTTTTACATATGATGTTTATTTGCATCTTACTTATGCTTATGTCTTGTTTAGATCTTGGTGATAGCATTATAAGATCATCCCTCTGACTAAATATCAAGATAAAAATGTGTTCTTCCTTTAGTATGCACCATTAAGAAAGTTCGTCGTTTTGAAGCACCACATGATGATTGGATGTGATAGACTCTACGTTCGCATACAATGGTGGTAAGACGTTTTACACACTGAGTACTTGATAGCTGTGAGATTCGACACATTTTGATGGTTTTCCTCTGGATTTAATCATGTTCTAGCTTTACATAATGCTACTACTTCGGGTAGCAAAGAAAACTTGGGTTTTAATGTGTGTTTTAGGTCTGAACATCAACAGAAGGTTTTAACTAGAGAAACACAATATTCCAGGCGAAATCAAGAAAGTCTCTCTTTGGAAGCAATCGAGGGGAGCATACAGAGGCTTTAACGAGGAACTTTATAGCAGGAACATTTTTCCAGCCGTATAGTGCCCGTCGTATAGCTGGTTGCCCGCCTCCGTCTTGTCAAAGGGACAACTTCCATGAAGAGACTAGACGCGAAAACACAACACAACAGCCGCGCATCCCATCCAGAGAGGAGAAAGAAGAGATCCGGAGAAGGAGGAGAAGACATTCTTCATCTCGCTCCACGATCTTCGACCTCCTAGCCAATAGACCCACATAGTCATTACTTGTACTTGAGAGAGAGAGAGAGAGAGATCTTCACCTTGCAAGACTAGGGTTTGAGATTGTTTCTTCCTATCTTGAATTGTGTTGGATTATTTTCTATTCTTATTGTGGATCTCCACGGTAATATTGAGAACAAATCCCTTTATTTAATTATATCGATGATGCTTTCTTCTCTTATGTGTGAGTAAGTTCCTTGGGCATGGGAGATGTAAGGGATTGGTGAGATGTGATGTGCCTTCATATATTTTCCATTAGTTTGTGATCGATTTTAATTACTATATTATGTGTGCTTGACTATATGTGGGATGCCTAATGCTTGTTACCCAATTAAGGGCCCAAACAACATGATACTTTGTTCTACATGGATAGGATTTTGTTCGCTAGCAGACCAGCGACCCCCCGAGTGACACAGGGATATCAATGGAAAACTAGTAGACTCTAGGATAAAGAGGAACCACCGAGCTCATTGCATTAGTCCGATCCAAGGAGCTTAATCGCTAAGCAACCTGAAGGGCCTTAATCGTCTAGTGTCCGACCATGGTTTTGGTAACAAACTAGTAGGATTATTGAAGTTGGGACGAAATCTACAAAGAGGAGTTCCGGCTAATTATGGGTTACTCGCCTACACATAATAGTTATAAGATTATAATTGTTACACTTATCATTAGTCCAGCTGGCATAGTCACTATCACCATGAACTATATCTCCCCGCGCCTTCTTTGTCATCTGTAGAAAACAACAAACAATCAAACCACTCTTTACTTCTATGCTTTTTATTTCTGAAGTTTACATTTTAAGTTTATTTAAATACACTCATTTTAATCCAAATTTCATTCTCATTTCAACACTTGCAGTCAATTCACTCGAAGACCTGTGACAACTTTGGGTGTGATAGAGACTTCACCCATAAACACTTACCTTTGGGCTCCCTATGGGGTCGATATCTATACTTCGAAACTAGCTACAAATGATATGTGCACTTGCAGACATTAGTACTAAGGTTCTTACTTGGCGAGCCTAGCACGTACATACATGGCCTCGAAACACGAACTAAAAGGTAAAGCTTTCAGTGGAAGGACGATGAAGCCCCAGGAAGACATCTTAGAAAGTTCGACGATGTGATAACATCATTTGGACCAAAAGGTTTGCAAGAGACTTCTCTCGTCTAAAATTATTTTGTTTGTCTGTTAAAGGTAAGGCTCTAGACTAGTTATATTCCTCCCCTCACCATTACATTAAATGTTGGGAAAACTACATTGTTAAATTCTTAAACAGGTTTAATCCTTTTAACAAGGTAACTGAAATTAGAAAGAAATAGGCAACTTTAGTCAGAACATGGGACAAAACTACCCACAAGCCTGTGATAGATTCTTTGGAATGATCAATAGTATTCCTAATCATGGCTATTCTAAATCAACTATTTGCCATTTATTTTACCACGGTCTTAATACTCAGTTTAGAGAGTTGATTGACTTCTCAGTAGGAAGATCGATTAATACTTTAATTGTTAAAGAATGTTTGGAATTGATGTCTACTAGGGCTAAGAATGATTCTTTATATAATCCTGATTTCAGCACTAATCCAGAAAAAGGGATACTTTAGATAACTCCTAATCTTATGCCTGAAGTACGCAAAACAATGAAAGAAAAGGTATACCTTCTGAACTTGTTAAGGAAAACAAAGTAGAGTTGTTACAACTTCTTACTAAAGAAGATGAAACTAGGAAAGTTTTCAAGAATTAAAACATCGACAAGCAAAATCTCATAATAACCTGCATAAGCACTTTCAAAAACATAAAAGATTTTGGTGGAACTCATATAAAATTATGATGACATTGGCCAAGAAATAAAATTATTCACAAGTATCTTAGTATGGTTGAAACCCAGTGTGAACAAATAGCATCTGGTTATCAAATTTTTCTTCGAGATGAAATAGTTATTCCTATTTCTACTAATGTTGTTACAAGAAGAGGTGCAGTTGTTACATGACCATTAGGACCACCAGAATATGAAGCTGAAAATGATCGAAGGGAAAAGGCCTTACTCAAAGCAAGTCAAGAAGATGATACACTGGTAATTCCTCAAGATGAAACTGCTCAAGAAACACAAGATCAAACCAAGGAGGGCCAAGATGATGCACAGGATGCCCGTTATGACTGTAATGCAGAGACGGATGATCCAAGAGAAGAAAAAGAGATAAGCAATGAAGATGAAGTTGTTGTAGAAGAAAAATAAGAAAAGTGATAAGCAACAACAAAATAAAGCAACAAAAGAGCCTAACCCCCCACAAAGGTAAAATACAAGAATAATAAAGGTGAGCAAAAAGCATCCTTATCCGGATCAAAAAAAGAAAGCACACAGATCAGGTAATCTATGATTCTTTTACAAAGGCACTTGATGACCTTCGTCTGGAAATTCTATTTGCATATGCAATCAAAGTTCCTACCTATTCTAAATTCCTCCATGATATTCTTAGTAGAAAGAACGAAATAACTGAAAATGTTGCCATGGTGACTAGTTATCCTGCTAATGGGAATCTATTGTCTAAAATCGGGAGATCCCGGAATACCAACTATTTCATGCTCAATAGGCAACTGATATTCACAATTCCTTGTGTGATTTCGGTGCGGGAGTTAGTGCAATGCCATACTCCCTCTATAAAAGGTTAGGGGAGTATTCCCTACTACTATCACTCTACAGATGGCTGACAATCCACTAAACAACCCATTGGTATGATTGAGGATGTTCTACTCAGAATAGATGAGCATGTTATTCCCACTGATTTTATTATTCTTGAAATGCCTGAGGATGAAAAATTATGCATATACTTGGAAGACCTTTCCTTAGTACTACAGGAGATTCAGTGACTGTGCTGAAGGGAAATAATCTTCAATGTTTATGATGCTGAAATCGTCCGGTATTTTCCAAAGATACTAGAAGCAGGAGAAAGATATATTCCACCGGCAAAACGAGTTCATGTGGTAAGTTCCTTTGATAAAGGGCGTCTCAAGGTAATAATTCGAGAACATAGAAGGGGTTGAATTATTCAACCATTCTTAATAAAATGCTTAATGGGAGTTCAAACGATCACTTAATAAAATAAGTTAAAGAATAAAAATATCATCGCATTCCTACAACTGTTCACACACATTCTTGCGAAAGCGCGCCCGTGAAGATGCAGCTTTCAAAAAGTAGTAGAAACATCGATTGAACAAGTGTAGAATCAGTATAATAAAGTTTGAGTTTTATCTACAAAGACTAGCTCCATCATTTAGTCAAGACTAAAAAGTAAATCTCTAGTTGAGGAGAAGAAATTGGGTTGTACTAGAAATTATGTTCTTTATATGCTGATGTGGGTCGACAGTTTCCACTGCCATTTTCCCTGTCAAAAATAAGGTATTTCGCTAAGTTTTAGAGTAAGAGGGTATTCTCGAAGAAATAAAAATTCCGGCCATATAGTTTTGTCGTATAGATATCTTTGCCATCAACAAATTTTCTTTCGAAGGAACCGAGAATTTAATGACCAACTATACAGCGAGAATAAAAATTTCGGCCGTATAACTCCAGTCGTATAGATATCGATGCCTTCATACAATTTCTTCTCAAAATTACTGGCGGTTTAATGACCAACTATACGATGAGAATAAAAATTCCGGCCGTATAGTTGCGGTCGTATAGATATCAATGCCTGTTTTAGAAAATTTATCTCGAGGGTACAGACGTTTTAACGACCAACTATATGACGGGATCGTTATGACCCGTCTGTATAGTTGCTCCCGTATAGATGTGTTCTGCATAAAGAAACCCTAGTTGGCGGTGATGGCTCAAAATACGATGAGCTCGTTGGGAACCCCAACAGGAAGGTATGATGAGCATAGCAGCAAGTTTCCCTCAGTTATGAAACCAAGGTTATCGAACCAGTAGGAGCAAGGAAATAGCCCCAAGGTGTTATCTCCAACTTGGAATCCTGCACAACACAACCATAGAACTTTGCCTCAACTTACAGTGAGGTTGTCAATCTCACTAGTTTTGCTGAAACAAAGGATTAAACGTATTGTGTGGAAGATAGAAACTATTTTGCATAAAGTAAACAGTAAATAGTAAATAGTAGATTGTAGATTGATGGTAAAAGAATGGACCGGGGTCCATAGTTCACTAGAGGTGATTCTCCTTAATATAGATGACATGTTGGTGAACAAATTACAACGGGGCAATTGACATACATTGAGATATGTAACCCAAATGTTGGAGGGGCCAGCGAGGTTATGGCTGAACAATTTGCCACCCGGAAGTATCAACTATTAGATCGATTTTGAGGAGATGTTTGTTAGCAATTTCTCGAGTACGTATCAGAGGCCCAACAGGCCACATACACTAGCAATGTGCAGGAAGAGACCGAATGAGACAGACCGGGAGTTCTTAACCCGTTGGTGCACTGTGCGAAACTCGTGTGAGGGCGTGATTGAGTCACAGGCCATAGCTTGGTTTGCGCAAGGATGCAGATATGCAAGCATGCTATCGCAAAGGTTGCAAAGAGATATGCCAACCACCTTGGCAGAAACAATATGGATTGTTGATTCATATGCCTTGGGTGATCCAACGCAACCTAGGCTCACCTCAAACGAATCAGGTGAGGAGTATTGTCAGCGAGATGGGGCCAGTTCATCCCGAAGAAATGATTACCAAGGTAAAAGAAGGGATGACATACCGGATTACCGATACAATTCACAACAAGTTGCAGCTGTGAATAAGGATCCACCCCGAGCAGGAGGCAGTCAACGTCAGAAAACTAGAGGGCAGCAATGGACCCCGAGGAATGATGGGAAGAAAACTTGGACGCTAGAGCAGAAAAAACAGTGGCAAGAAAAGAAGGACCGTACGAGATACACTATGAGTCAATGCTGGATCAGCCGTGTAAGTTTCACACGCCTAATCCGAGTAACCCAGCGGGTCACACGACCAGACAGTGTGAGTGGATGCAAAAGATAGAACAAAGTGGGTCGGGGAATGCTTAGGCACCTCGGAATGATCAACCTCGGCAGGATTACCCACCCGGCATCAATTGCTCTCGCAGAGCGAACAAACGCAACAGCTAATGTTGCCCTCCCCCTCTGCCGAGGTATGACAACCATGATAGAAGGGATGCAGTGCACCAAGTGGAGAACCAAAACCAGCAGGATCGAGCGGTACCACACCCCAAACCGGAAACAGGGGAGAAATGAGTACAGGGAACATCATCAGAGTTATTGTGTGTTAACCACGAGGAGACAGACAGAAAGAGCTTGCAATCGCAGACATATGGAGGTCAATGCAGTAATGCCGGCCGTGACGAGGTATATGCCTTGGTCGATCAGGAGATCACCTAGAGCAATCAAAGATCATCTGAAGCTCATGCCAATCCTGGTTCATATGCACTGGTGTTGGATCCAACGTTCATTGGGCTAACTCAATGTGAGGTTCTCAAAGGTACTGGTTGATAGTGGCAGTAAGCATCAACCATCATGTATGTGGACACGATGCGCAAATTGGGTATCTCGGAGAATATGCTCCAAGCTACAAGAACAACTTTCCATGGCATTGTGCCAGGGCATTTCTTGTGAGTCCATAGGAAAAGTCCGGGTTGACGTGTTGTTCGGCACAAGGGATAACTGCCGGACTGAGAATTTGGAGTCCGAAGTTGTAAACTTGGAAAGCGCATATCACGCATTCCTCGGCAGGCCAGCTCTGAACAAATTCATGGCAAGTTGTCACATCAGTTACTTAAAGATGAAGTTGCCTGGGCCAAATGGTGTAATTACCATAGCTGGGGATTTCCGACGTTCCATAGAGTGTGCATCTGCCGGATCTAACCTGGCCGAGTCACTCGTGATTGCACAAGAAAAGAGAAAGATCCAAGAAGTGGCGGCATTGGCGCAGCCCGCGCAGCAGTATATGACGGCGCTGAGTAACCCGCTTGGTAGTGTCTCATTCCAAGCGACAAAAGATACCAAGAAGGTGCCTGTTGATGACATGTTCCCCGAGCATACCGTAAAAATTGGTGCCGGGTTAAATGACAAATAGGAAAGCGAGCTCATCAACTTCCTCCATGAGAATCGGGATATTTTTGCTTGGTCCACATAGGACTTGCAAGGTGTTTTGAGGGAGTTGGCCGAGCACTCTTTGAATGTCAGACCCAAAGCAACGCCGGTGAAGCAACCTCTCCGCCGCTTCGCCGAAGACAGGAGAAAGGTCATAGGAGATGAGATAGCTCGTTTGTTGGCTGCAGGATTTATCATGGAAGTACTTTACCCGGATTGGCTATCTAATCCGGTGCTAGTGGAGAAAAGAAGGATGATCCGAACATGGCAGTGGTTTGGCGTATGTGTATCGATTACACGAACCTGAATAAGCCATGTCCAAAATATCCATTCCCACTGCCAAGGATAGACCAAGTCATAGATTCCATTACTGGGTGTGAGTTGTTGTCATTCATTGATGCATATTCTGGTTTCCACCAGATACCTCTGAACCCAAGTGATCAAATATAGACTACATTTATCACCCGTATGGGGCTTATTGCTATCGCACCATGCCTTTTGGTTTACGTAATGCAGGGGCAATGTACCAAAGATGTATGCAAAAAAATTTGCATGACCAAATTGGTCAAAATGTGCAGGTATATGTGGATCATGTTGTGATACAGACCAAGGAAAGCAAAACGCTCCTTGACGATATCAGGCAGAAATTCACGAACCTAACGAGGTTCCGAATAAAGCTGAACCCGGAGAAACGTACCTTTGGTGTCCCGGCTGGAAAATTACTCGGATTTCCTGTCTCCAGCCGAGGTATCGAAGTCAACCCGACTAAAATCCGGGCCATAGAGCGAATGGAACTGCCAAAGTGTCTTAAACGTTGTCCAGAAGTTCACTGGTTGCCTGGCATCCTTAAGTCGGTTTGTATGTCGGTTGGGAGAAAAGGCATTGCCTCTCATGGATCCACTAGTGGTCATTGCATGTGTGTTCTTTCCACAAACCACACATGGATCAACCATTAGAGTCATTGCATGTGTGTTATTTTCACAAACCACACATGGATCAACCACTAGAGTCATTGCATGTTTATTCTTATACTAAAACCACAAACCAGCTCTAGAGTCATTGCATGTGTGTTCTTTTCCACAAACCACACATGGATCCACCAGTGGTCATTGCATGTGTGTTCTTTCCACATACCACATATGGATCAACCAGAGTCATTGCATGTGTGTTCTTTCCACAAACCACACATGGATCCACCACTAGAGTCATTGCATGTGTGTTCTTATACTAGAACCAACACTAGAGTCATTGCATGTGTGTTCTTTTCACAAACCACACATGGATCAACCACTAGAGTCATTGCATGTGTGTTATTTCCACAAACCACACATGGATCAACCACTAGAGTCATTGCATGTGTGTTCTTTTCCACAAACCACACATGGATCCACAAGTGGTCATTGAATTTGTGTTCTTTTCCACAAACCACACATGGATCAACCACTAGAGTCATTGCATGTGTGTTCTTTCCACAAACCACACATGGATCAACCACTAGAGTCATTCCATGTGTGTTATTTCCACAAACAACATGGATCAACCACTAGAGTCATTGCATGCGTGTTCTTTTCCACAACCACACATGGATCCACCAGTGGTCATTGGATGTGTGTTCTTTCCACCAACCACACATGGATCAACCACTAGAGTCATTGCATGTGTGTTCTTTCCACAAACCACACATGGATCAACCACTAGAGTCATTGCATGTATGTTCTTTCCACAAACCACACATGTAGACCCACTAGAGTCATTTCATGTGTGTTATTTCGACAAACCACACATGGATCAACCACTAGAGTCATTGCATATGTGTTATTTCCACAACCACACATGGATCAACCACTTGAGTCATTGCATGTGTGTTCTTTTCCACAAACCACACATGGATCCACTAGTGGTCATTGCATCTGTGTTCTTTCCACAAACCACTCATGGATCAACCACTAGAGTCATTGCATGTGTGTTATTTCCACAAACCACACATGGATCAACCACTAGAGTCATTGCATGTGTGTCTTTCCACAAACCACACATGGATCAACCACTAGAGTAATTGCATCTGTGTTATTTACACAAACCACACATGGATCAACCACTAGAGTCATTGCATGTGTGTTCTTATACTAAAAACCAACACTAGAGTCATTGCATGTGTGATCTTTGCACAAACCACACATGGATCAACCACTAGAGTCATTGCATGTGTGTTATTTCCACAAACAAACAGGATCAACCACTAGAGTCATTGCATGTGTGTTCTTGCCAACAACTACACATGGATCCACCAGTGGTCATTGCATGTGTGTTCTTTCCACAAACCACATATGGATCAACCACTAGTCATTGCATGTGTGTTCTTTCCACAAACCACACATGGATCAAACCGCTAGAGTCATTGCATGTTTTTTCTTATACTAAAACCACAAACCAGCACAAGAGTCATTGCATGTGTGTTTCTTTTCTAGAAACCACACATGGATCCACTAGACTCATTTGCATGTGTGTTCTTTTCCACAAACAACTTATGGATCACGAGTGGTCATTGCATCGGTGTTCTTTCCTCAAACCACACATGTGGACCCATTAGAGTCATTGCATGTGTGTTATTTCCACAAACCACACATGGATCAACCACTAGAGTAATTGCATATGTGTTATTTCCACAAACCACACATGGATCAACCACTAGAGTCATTGCATGTGTGTTCTTTTCCACAAACCACACATGGATCCACTAGTGGTCATTGCATCTGTGTTCTTTCCACAAACACACATGGATCAAACCACTAGAGTCATTGCATGTGTGTTATTTCCACAAACCACACATGGATCAACCACTAGAGTCATTGCATGTGTGTTCTTTCCACCAACCACACATGGATCAACCACTAGAGTAATTGCATCCGTGTTATTTACACAAACCACACATGGATCAACCACTAGAGTCATTGCATGTGTGTTCTTATACTAAAACCAACACTAGAGTCATTGCATGTGTGTTCTTTTCACAGACCACACATCGATCAACCACTAGAGTCATTGCATGTGTGTTATTTCCATAAACAAACATGGATCAACCGCTAGAGTCATTGCATGTGTGTTCTTATACTAAAACCAACATGGATCCACCAGTGCTCATTGCATGTGTGTTCTTTCCACAAACCACACATGGATCAACCATTAGAGTCATTGCATGTGTGTTCTTTCCACAAACCACACATGGATCAACCACTAGAGTCATTGCATGCTTGTTCTTATACTAAAACCACAATCCAGCTCTAGAGTCATTGCATGTGTGTTCTTTTCCACAAAGCACACATGGATCCACCAGTGGTCATTCCATGTGTGTTCTTTCCACATACCACATATGGATCAACCAGAGTCATTGCATGTGTGTTCTATCCACAAACCACACATGGATCCACCACTAGAGTCATTGCATGTGTGTTCTTATACTAGAACAAACACTAGAGTCATTGCATGTGTGTTCTTTTCACAAACCACACATGCATCAACCACTAGAGTCATTGCATGTGTGTTATTTCCACAGACCAACATGGATCAACCACTAGAGTCATTTCATGTGTGTTCTTTTCCATAAACCACACATGGATCCACAAGGGGTCATTGCATGTGTGTTCTTTCCACAAACCACACATGGATCACCTAGTTAGAGTCATGCATGTGTGTTCTTTCCACAAACCACACATGGATCAACCACTAGAGTCATTGCATATTTGTTCTTATCCTAAAACCACAAACCAGCACTAGAGTCATTGCATGTGTGTTATTTTCCACAAACCACACATGGATCAACCACTAGAGTCATTGCATGTGTGTTCTTTCCACAAACCACACATGGATCAACCACTAGATTCATTGCATGTGTGTTATTTTCACAAATAACATGGATCAACCACTAGAATCATTGTATGTGTGTCTTTCCAATAAACCACACATGGATCCACAAGTGGTCATTGCATGTGTTTCTTTCCACAAACCACATATGGATCAACCACTAGTCATTGCATGTGTGTTCTTCCACAAACTACACATGGATCAATCGCTAGAGTCAGTGCATGTTTGTTCTTATACTAAAACCACAAACCAGCACAAGAGTCATTGCATGTGTGTTCTTTTCCAGAAACCACACATGGATCCACTAGACTCATTGCATGTGTGTTCTTTTCCACAAACAACTTATGGATCAACCAGTGGTCATTGCATGGGTGTTCTTTCCACAAGACCACACATGTGGACCCATTAGAGTCATTGCATGTGTGTTATTTCCGCAAACCACACATGGATCAACCACTAGAGTCATTGCATATGTGTTATTTCCACAAACCACACATGGATCAACCACTAGAGTCATTGCATGTTGTTCTTTCCACAAACCACACATGTGGACCCACTAGAGTCATTTCATGTGTGTTATTTCGACAAACCACACATGGATCAACCACTAGAGTCATTGCATATGTGTTATTTCCACAAACCACACATGGATCAACCACTAGAGTCATTGCATGTGTGTTCTTATACTAAAACCAACAGCAAACTCATTGCATGTGTGTTCTTTTCACAAACCACACATGGATCAACCACTAGAGTCATTGCATGTGTGTTATTTCCACAAACAACATGGATCAACCACTAGAGTCATCGCATCTGTGTTCTTTTCCACAAACCAGACATGGATCCACCAGTGGTCATTGCATGTGTGTTCTTTTCCACAAACCACACATGGATCACCACTAGAATCATTACATGTGTATTCTTCCACAAACCACACATGGATCAACCATTAGAGTCATTGCATGTGTGTTATTTCCACAAACCACACATGGATCAACACTAGAGTCATTGCATGTTTGTTCTTATACTAAAACCAAAAAACCAGCTCTAGAGTCATTGCATGTGTGTTATTTTCCACAAACCACACATGGATCCACCAGTGGTCATTGCATGTGTGTTCTTTCCACATACCACATATGGATCAACCAGAGTCATTGCATGTGTGTTCTTTCCACAAACCACACATGGATTCCACCACTAGAGTCATTGCATGTGTGTTCTTATACTAGAACCAACACTAGAGTCATTGCATGTGTGTTCTTTTCAGAAACCCACACATGGATCAACCACTAGAGTCATTGCATGTGTGTTATTTCCACAAACCACACATGGATCAACCACTAGAATCATTGCATGTGTGTTCTTTTCCACAAACCACACATGGATCCACAAGTGGTCATTGCATTAGTGTTCTTTCCACAAACCACACATGGATCAACCACTAGAGTCATTGCATGTGTGTTCTTTCCACAAACCACACATGGATCACCACTAGAGTCATTGCATGTGTGTTATTTCCACAAACAAACATGGATCAACCACTAGAGTCATTGCATGCGTGTTCTTTTCCACAAACCACACATGGATCCACCAGTGGTCATTGCATGTGTGTTCTTTCCACAAACCACACATGGATCAACCACTAGAGTCATTGCATGTGTGTTCTTTCCACAA
Organism: Avena eriantha; assembly: GCA_910589775.1. NCBI lineage: Eukaryota > Viridiplantae > Streptophyta > Magnoliopsida > Poales > Poaceae > Avena > Avena eriantha. The sequence continues at coordinate 17,621 of CAJUXJ010000849.1, forward strand.
ACCACAAATGATCAACACTAGAGTCATTGCATGTGTGTTCTTTCCACAAACCACACATGGATCAACCACTAGAGTCATTGCATGTTTGTTCTTATAGCTAAAACCACAAACCAGCACTAGAGTCATTGCATTGTGTTCTTTTCCACAAACACACATGGATCAACCACTAGAGTCATTGCATGTGTGTTCTTTTCCACAAACCAACACATGGATCCCACCAGTGGTCATTGCATGTGTGTTCTTTCCACAAACCACACATGGATCAACCACTAGAGTCATTGCATGTGTGTTATTTCCACAAACAAACATGGATCAACCACTAGAGTCATTGCATGTGTGTTCTTTCCAACAAACTACACATGGATCCACCAGGGGTCATTGCATGTTGTTCTTTCCACAAACCCATATTTGGATCAACCACTAGTCATTGCATGTGTGTTATTTCCACAAACCACACATGGATCAACCGCTAGAGTCATTGCATGTTTTTTCTTATACTAAAACCACAAACCAGCACAAGAGTCATTGCATGTGTGTTCTTTTCCAGAGACCACACATGGATCCACAAGACTCATTGCATGTGTGTTTCTTTTCCACAAACAACTTATGGATCAACCAGTGGTCATTGCATGGGTGTTCTTTCCACAAACCACACATGTGGAACCATTAGAGTCATTGCCATGTGTGTTATTTCCACAAACCACACATGGATCAACCACTAGAGTCATTACATATGTGTTATTTCCACAAACCACACATGGATCAACCACTAGAGTCATTTCATGTGTGTTCTTTTCCACAAACCACACATGGATCCACTAGTGGTCCTTGCATCTATGTTCTTCCACAAACCACACATGGATCAAACCACTAGAGTCATTGCATGTGTGTTATTTCCCACAAACTACACATGGATCAACCACTAGAGTCATTGCATGTGTGTTCTTTCCACAAAACACACATGAATCAACCACTAGAGTAATTGAATCTGTGTTATTTACACAAACCACACATGGATCAACCACTAGAGTCATTGCATGTGTGCTCTTATACTAAACCAACACTAGAGTCATTGCATGTGTGTTCTTTTCACAAACCACACATGGATCCACCAGTGGTCATTGCATGTGTGTTCTTTGCACAAACCACACATGGATCAACCACTAGAGTCATTGCATGTGTGTTATTTTCCACAAACAAACATGGATCAACCACTAGAGTCATTGCATGTGTGTTCTTTCCAACAAACTACACATGGATCCACCAGTGGTCATTGCATGTGTGTCTTTCTTCCACAAACCACATATGGATCAACCACTAGTCATTGCATGTGTGTTCTTTCCACAAACCACACATGGATGAACCGCTAGAGTCATTGCATGTTTTTTCTTATAACTAAAACCACAAACCAGCACAAGAGTCATGGCATGTGTGTTCTTTTCTAGAAACCACACATGGATCCACTAGACTCATTGCATGTGTGTTCTTTTCCACAAACAACTTATTGGATCAACGAGTGGTCATTGCATGGGTGTTCTTTCCACAAACCACACATGTGGACCCATTAGAGTCATTGCATGTGTGTTATTTCCACAAACCACACACGGATCAACACTAGAGTCATTGCATAGTGTTATTTCCACAAACCCACACATGGATCAACCACTAGAGTCATTGCATGTGTGTTCTTTTCCACAAACCACACATGGATCCACTAGTGGTCATTGCACTCTGTGTTCTTTCCACAAACCACACATGGATCAACCACTAGAGTCATTGCATGTGTGTTATTTCCTCAAACCCACACATGGATCAACCACTAGAGTCATTGCATGTGTGTTCTTTCCACAAACCACACATGGATCAACCACTAGAGTAATTGCATCCGTGTTATTTACACAAACCACACATGGATCAACCACTAGAGTCATTGCATGTGTGTTCTTATACTAAAACCAACACTAGAGTCATTGCATGTGTGTTCTTTTCACAAACCACACATGGATCAACCACTAGAGTCATTGCATGTGTGTTATTTTCCATAAACAAACATGGATCAACCACTAGAGTCATTGCATGTGTGTTCTTATACTAAAACCAACATGGATCCACCAGTGCTCATTGCATGTGTGTTCTTTCCACAAACACACATGGATCACCCATTAGAGTCTTGCATGTGTGTTATTTCCACAAACCACACATGGATCAACCACTAGAGTCATTGCATGCTTGTTCTTATACTAAACCACAATCCAGCTCTAGAGTCATTGCAAGTGTGTTCTTTTCCACAAAGCACACATGGATCCACCAGTGGTCCATTCCATGTGTGTTCTTTCACATACCACATATGGATCAACCAGAGTCATTGCCATGTGTGTTCTATACCACAAACCACACATGGATCCACCACTAGAGTCATTGCATGTGTGTTCTTATACTAGAACAAACACTAGAGGTCGTTGCATGTGTGTTCTTTTCACAAACCACACATGCATCAACCACTAGAGTCATTGCATGTGTGTTATTTTCCACAGACCAACATGGATCAACCACTAGAGTCATTCATGTGTGTTTCTTTTCCACAAACCACACATGGATCCACAGTGGTCATTGCAGGTGTGTTCTTTCCACAAACCACACATGATCAACTAGTAGAGTCATTGCATGTGTGTTCTTTCCACAAACCACACATGGATCAACCACTAGAGTCATTGCATATTTGTTCTTATCCTAAAACCACAAACCAGCACTAGAGTCATGCATGTGTGTTATTTTCCACAAACCACACATGGATCAACCACTAGAGTCATTGCATGTGTGTTCTTTTCCACAAACGACACATGGATCCACCAGTGGTCATTGCATGTGTGTTCTTTCCACAAAACACACATGGATCAACCACTAGATTCATTGCATGTGTGTTATTTTCACAAATAAACATGGATCAACACTAGAATCATTGTATGTGTGTTCTTTCCAATAAACCACACATGGATCCACCAGTGGTCATTGCATGTGTGTTTCTTTCCACAAACCACATATGGATCAACCACTAGTCATTGCATTGTGTGTTTCTTTCCACAAACCACACATGGATCAATCGCTACAGTCAATGCATGTTTGTTCTTATACTAAAACCACAAACCAGCACAAGAGTCATTGCATGTGTGTTCTTTTCCAGAAACCACACATGGATCCCACTAGACTCATTGCCATGTGTGTTCTTTTCCACCAACAACTTATGGATCAAACCAGTGGTCATTGCATGGGTGTTCTTTCCACAGACCACACATGTGGACCCATTAGAGTCATTGCATGTGTGTTATTTTCCGCAAACCACACATGGATCAACCACTAGAGTCATTGCATATGTGTTATTTCCACAAACCACACATGGATCAACCACTAGAGTCATTGCATGTATGTTCTTCCACACACCACACATGTGGACCCACTAGAGTCATTCATGTGTGTTATTCGACAAACACACATGGATCAACCACTAGAGTCCATTGCATATGTGTTATTTCCACAAACCACACATGGATCAACCACTAGAGTCATTGCATGTGGGTTCTTATACTAAAACCAACAGCAAACTCATTGCATGTGTGTTCTTTTCACAAACCACACATGGATCAACCACTAGAGTCATTGCATGTGTGTTATTTCCACAACAAACATGGATCACACCACTAGAGTCATTGCATCTGTGTTCTTTTCCACAAACCAGACATGGATCCACCAGTGGTCATTGCATGTGTGTTCTTTTCCACAACCACACATGGATCAACCACTAGAATCATTACATGGTGTGTTCTTTCCACAAACCACACATGGATCAACCAATTAGAGTCATTGCATGTGTGTTATTTCCACAACCACACATGGATCAACCACTAGAGTCATTGCATGTTTGTTTCTTATACTAAACCACACAACCAGCTCTAGAGTCATTGCATGTGTGTTCTTTTCAGCAAACCACACATGGATCCACCAGTGGTCATTGCAATGTGTGTTCTTTCCACATACCACATATGGATCAACCAGAGTCATTGCATGTGTCTTCTTTCCACAAACCACCATGGAATCCACCACTAGAGTCATTGCATGTGTGTTCTTATACTAGAACCAACACTAGAGTCATTGCATGTGTGTTCTTTTCACAAACCACACATGGATCAACCACTAGAGTCATTGCATGTGTGTTATTTCCACAAACCACCACATGGATCACCACTAGACTCATTGCATGTGTGTTTCTTTTCCACAAACCAACACATGGTCCACAAGTGGTCATTGGCATTAGTGTTCTTTCCACAAACCACACATGGATCAACCACTAGAGTCATTGCATGTGTGTTCTTTCCACAAACCACACATGGATCAACCACTAGAGTCATTCCATGTGTGTTATTTCCACAAACAAACATGGATCAACCACTAGAGTCATTGCTGCGTGTTCTTTTCCACAAAACCAACACATGGATCCACCAGTGGTCATTGCATGTGTGTTCTTTCCACAAACACACATGGATCAACCACTAGAGTCATTGCATGTGTGTTCTTTCCACAAACCACAAATGGATCAACCACTAGAGTCATTGCATGTGTGTTCTTTCCACAAACCACACATGGATCAACCGCTAGAGTCAGTGCATGTTTTTTCTTATACTAAAACCACAAACCAGCACAAGAGTCATGCATGTGTGTTCTTTTCCAGAAACCACACATGGATCCACTAGACTCATTGCATGTGTGTTCTTTTCCACAAACAACTTATGGATCAACCAGTGTCATTGCATGGGTGTTCTTTCCACAAACCACACATGTGGACCCATTAGAGTCATTGCATGTGTGTTATTCCACAACCACACATGGATCAACCACATAGAGTCATTGCATATGTGTTATCTCCACAAACCACACATGGATCAACCACTAGAGTCATTGCATGTGTGTTTCTTTTCCACAAACCACACATGGATCACACTAGTGGTCATTGCATCTGTGTTCTTTCCACAAACCACACATGGATCAACCACTAGAGTCATTGCATGTGTGTTATTTCCACAAACCACACATGGATCA
>CAJUXJ010000850.1:0-28210 GCA_910589775.1 Avena eriantha
AAATTTGCCAATGGTTTAATAGTTAATCTCATGTTTTTGTGTTTTCGGTCAGAGTTTTTAGCCAATTTATTTCTTGAATTGAGGTTCACATGCATGGGCATGCATGCCTGCATGGGTGCATAGCACGATGGGTACCGGTACCTTCTCTTCTCATTTCTTTTCTTGTCTGTTCGCATATGCATCAGCCCTCGCGGCCCACACTACAAAGAGAAAAGAGTTTTTGTGACAAATCACTTTCTTCACGAAAATGCCATTTCCGTCACTAAGTACTCCCTCGTGACGAAAACGTGGCATCACCAGGGTCGTCACGAAAGCTCCATCACAGATTCTTTTATAGTGACGGAATACAAATTTTCGTCACGCAACATTGAGCTTCGGTGACAGTCCTTACGGCGTCACCTAAGATTTGTTATCCGTGACGACCTTCTACGTCACCTAAAATAGGAAAATCTGTCACCGTTTAGCATATTCGTTGACGAAATATGTCGTCACGGAAGATTTATGGCGTCACAAGGATTCTGGCAGGTGGGACCTGCAATGCTGACGTGGCAGCTGGCAGGTGGGTCCCACCCATGATGACGTGGCATCTGACAGGTGGGTCCGACTATGATGACGTGGCAGCTGGCAGGTGGGTCCGACGATGATGACGTTGGCAGCTGGCAGGTGGGTCCGACGATGCTGACGTGGCAGCTGGCAGGTGGGTCTGACGATGCTGACGTGGCAGCTGGCAGGGGGTCCGACGATGCGACGTGGCAGCTCGCAGGTGGGTCCGACCACGATGACGTGGCATCTGATAGGTGGGGCCAATGCGATGACGTGTCACCTACGTGTGGGGCCCACAGAGATGACGTGGCAGCTGGCAGGTGGGTCCAGCGACGCTGACGTGGCAGCATGTAGGTGGGGCCCGTCAACGATGATGTGGCGTTGCATGTGGGGCCCGCGATGATGACGTGTCATTTTTTGGGCCGGCCCATTCGGACTGCCTTGTGGGCCGGGAGGAATGTGACGCCATCACCCAATTTTTTGCACGGACAAATTTGATTAAAAATTGAAATTCCACGCAAATTACGAAACAAAATTAAATGGAAGCAAAATATTTGAAATGGCAGAGAAAATTTATAAATATGAATTGTATCACATGCCAAACTTTAAAATTCTGGTAGACTGAAATGCTGTATCAAACTCGAATGACTAAAGGAATAAAAAAACAATGTTTCGGCCCACCCGGCCCATTAGCGCAGAGATTTTTGGCCCAAGTCACGGGGATGGGACTGGGAGTTCTGCGACATCCTCAAGACGGTAACTAAGCATGCCATCCATTCCTTCTGCCTCTTCTCAAATGCCAGACGATTCGCTTCGCTGGACTTTTTCACTACTTCAAGTTCATCATCCTGCTTCTTTCTCATCTCTTCAAATCTCCTTTCCTGCCCTGCATCCGTTCCTCCATCTCGCGTTGAACCCTTTCAGCTGCATTCAACGAATCTGCTCCTGACTTGATAACTTTTCTTCTAAATCACGGATGCGCCCAGCTGAGACGCTAGACCTCTGGAAGCAGATGAGACTCCGATGCTAGAAGGAAAGTAATTGATCTTGAATTGTTCTGGTCTCTCAGACTTCTTCAACCATCTCCAGATCAGTTTTGGGAATCCAATCTTCTGGGTGTGGTCCCATTTTCTGAAGCACCATCTCAGTCTACAATAGGATAAAAAATAGCAAGTCCAGAGTTAGAAGAAATCAAATAATTAGACAAACTAATGAGAAATGCGTAGCACATAAAATAATTTACTTACATAAGCTTCTGCTGATTTCTGGGACATCATACCATCCTTGTTAGTGTGGCTTGCTTTAAAGAAAGCAATCGGGGAGGTATCGACGTCCTCGGTCTTCTGAGATTTCTACAAGAATTATGACATATGAATTATAAGTGTGTATGGCATGTTCACAAAAAGAAGTAGGTGTTGCATCTGAAGAGTTCGAATACTCACAAGTGCATGGTAATGTGCAACAAAGCTTCTTGAGCTAGTGGTGTATTTCTTTGTCACAGCATCTCTGTTCTTCTTGTTACTCTCGCAGATTGCCTATGTACATATGCAATGAATTTAGTATTCCACACTACAGTAGTATGTCTGCGATAGATGTAGCTGAAAAACAGGAATCGTGTACCTTGTAGTGCTCATCATGCCATATATCAAGAAGCTCTGCCCAGCTTTCCTCGGTCTACCTCTTTTGGTTCAACACTCGTGGGTTAGATCTTTAACATCTTTCCAATAGACCTTTTTCAGCCTCAACGTTGTTGGCGAATACCTTTCTGTAAAATGTCGGTGCAAATGTCTTTGCCAAGGTCACCACTGCTGTCCATTGCAAAATTTTCCCTGCAGATAACATGGAACACAAATTCATATCAACATCGAATGACAGAATTGTTAAAAAATCATGCACCAATGAGACATTTTATATGGAGAATGAATAAGAGGTTAACGGACTTACAGTTATAGACTTAATGGTTTCCGGAATAGTATCTTTCAGACGACCTTCCTTGTCACCATACTACTTCCAGTGGGTTGCCAGTGGCATCTTGCTGCGTATGTGAATGCCACACTCTGAACTCAGTTTTGCTGCTTGCACAGGATCAGTGGGTCTCCTCATGCCAGGAGTGAAGTTGATCTGCATCTTAGCCCCTCCATTCCTTCTAGAACACTCGTGTACCCCATGCCCCATAGTAGGTTTGCGTACATTACGCTTTTCCTTTAGAGCACCCGTGTCTACAATTGCAACTAAAACCAGTGACAAAACGAGAGTCAAGACTTCAATTGAAAATTTTGCAACTAAACCAGTGAATAAATTGTAAGACGTGCTGCCAATACCTTCCCGTTCGCTGCGGACAAGTACATTCTCCTCAGGTGAGTTGTTGCCTCTAGAGGTTCGAATTAGCATGGGCGAGGATTCATTTCCTTAGTACCCCCTTCCCCTGGTTTCTTTGTAGGGGTCTCTGTTCACCATCATCTTGGAGTCTCTGCATTTTCTGCTGACCTTGTTACAACATTTGGAGGCACAAAGGTTTTTGAGCGCTTCTGCTTCTTTTCTTTTGTAGAACCTTCCGTTGCAATGCATTTTAATAGATCAAGCCATAAATATTAAAGCATCTATACATATCCTACATGTGAAGGCAGGAGAATGCTGTATTTCTTTACCTTAGAGGAAGATTTAACAACATCATGGTCCTCTTCATCCGGAACAAACACATCATCATCAGTGGGCTCGTCGGCAGGATCAGGTTCATAATTAAGGTCCTCGATGATATCCTTCTCCTGCGGCTGTGCCTCTTTCCGTGTTGTCACTGCCACCGGTTTCTTAGCAGTACCAAACACAAATTCACGCGCCATCGCCGTGAAATCCAACATTGGCTTGCCATGTTCAATAGCATTCTGCTTCAGTGCTTCAGACATACGAGACACGTTCTCCTCCATCACTTGTTTCCTAACATTTTGATATGCGTCTGCTGTTTTGACTTGAGTAACTGAAAACAATCAAGCAAAGGCAAGTCATGATCATACTCATTAGTACAAACAGAGTAGACAAGATCATTAAAGCAAAAATTATGTGATCCATACTGTAAATAACATGCTCACAAAACATTATTCTATTGCCTCCAAATCTCGTATCGTCATTCAGTTAACTTCTAAACCCTACTGTCAACAAGTTCAGTTAAGTGTCAGGTTCAGCGTATTAGGTATCAAGTTGTTCAATTGCGTCAGTTAAGACGCCAAGCAGCAGGGTTTATCCAACAAGTTGTGCCCTATTACCTGAACCATTATGTAGGAACAGAAAACCTAAATCTAACACATAGTTATAAGATCGGATCATAGGTGTCATGATCAACACATTCATGGCATCTGGAACCATGATCTATGAATTAAAACCCAAGACAAGCACATTGTCGAAGGATTTGGATCATAGGGGTGTCATGTTCAACACGTGCTAGGCATCTCGAACCATGTCTATGATCTAAAACCTAGATCTTGCACATAAGCTGCAGCATCTTGAACAACGATCTACACATGTTGATCTACTAGAACTCACGCTTGACTGATCTAGAAAGAGGCATAGACGTAGGGCGGCAGAAAAATGACCTGGGCGTTATACTTTTGCTTCGGTGTTGGTGGTCGCACATTCCGGCGTGGTGTGCCGCTTCGAAGACTGCCAGACATGTCGCCACCCGCAGAGGGGAAATCCGCCGGCAACCAACGCCTTGCTTGACGGATCTGGGGGTCGAGGAAAGTGGCGATGGGGTTCTAGGTGGGGCGGTGAACAAGGAACAGAATTAGGGGAGGGGTATGCGGACGGTGGGGGCATGCCGTTTTTAAAGTGTCATGGGGGCGGCAAATTGTTAGCGCCAAAATGGGCGGGCGGGTGGAAAACAAAAGAGGTGGGAACGAAATTTTTCTGTACACAAGTGGAGGGAACTAAAAACCATTCATTGTAAATTTGATTGGAAAAACAGAGGGAATGGAACGGGAGGTTTACAAGCGGGGATTATCTCTAATTACATATTGTAATTAAATAAATCCTAACACATGCAACGGTTTAGGGTTTTTCCACTACTTATACCTCCCATGCGGAATTTGTAATATGGTTTACAAGCCGGGATTATCTCTAATTCATTGTACTATAAATTTATTTGGCCATGAACCATATTAAATTATTTGAATAAGTCATTTGTTTATATATGAAAAGGAAAACAAAATATGTTCATTCACGTACAACAGTTGGATTACTGAGCAAATAATACCATTAGTTTCCTTCATTCCACAACTCCAACTTGAAAGCTGAAGCACGATATCACTTAAACAAGTAAACCTCATTGATTCGAAAAACAAATAGAAGAGCAGAATTATTTCACATATTAGATATGTAGCCAGCAAAATTTTCTAACATCCACCAAAAGGTAGGTGATCTCATTAGACTTTACACCCAGAAACTCAGCAAATAGTTTTGCAACTAGGAACAGGGGCGGATCTGCTTGGTCACACCCTGATGCACATGCAACAGGGTAGAAAAAGCATTTTTAGTCTTACATATTAGACTTAAGCATAGTGTATCAGGAAAACTTAAACAGAGTGCATCAGGGTAAGTTTAATCCTAGATCCTCTTCCTAGTCTAGGAAGAGGCAGACATGGAAATCTGATAGGGTCAGGACACGGTCTGGACGTCCGTACTAGCCCTCTGACATCTCCTCCTCCTTGACGGGCATGGTCTGCGTGTCCCTGTCACCGCCACTGGCCATCATCGTCGCTGTCATCATCCCTGCTGGTGGCGTACTCCCGGCGGGAGAGCCTACCGCCGTAGATTGTGACGACCAGCTCCCTGTTGCCAGCATAGTAGTCGAACGCCAGGATGTTGCCTAGCGAAATAGTGTAGCACTTGACGAACTCGGGCCAGCTCCTGCGGAGGTACAAGCGGCCGTCTTGATGATCGAAATACATCTCCACATCGAAGGTTAGCCTGCTCTTACACTCCCGGACGCGCACAGTGTTGGGCTGGTCGCCGCTGATGTAATCTTTGAAAGCATGGCAGAGGGAGAGCTTGTCCCACTTGTCCTCGTGAAGGATGCGGATGAACATAAAGTCGGGGTTCGCATACAACGGCAGATGGGGTGGTGGACACAGTGAGGGCGACGGCGACGGTGACGGCGATAGGGACGGTGACGGCGATGGCGATGGCGACAGAGAAGTGGCCCTGCCCTTGCCGATGCCCCTGCCCGTACGACGACGCCTCTTCTTGACAACGCGCGTTGCCGGCGTACGCGTCTGTCCTTCACGTCCCCTGCCCGCCGTCGCCTTGGCACTCCTGAGCATGGACACCGGCGTAGGCGACAAATCATTTATTCTTCTAAATATGAAGACGAAACCCTCTCGGTTACGCCACCCTTCTGAATGCGCTTTCTTCGAGTATATGAGAACATCTTGTCCCTCTTCTAGATCTGTGCTCTGTATGAAATACTTCCACCCATCTGGATCGAAGAAGAGGCGACCATCCTTTTCTATCTTGAAGTCGATGGGGGTGATCTCCTCTTTAGGAAGACACACTCCAGTTGAGCATCCCTCACAGATTTGTAGAGCATTAACAACCTTGTTAGGCAATTTCTGATCAATACAAAACAAGATATATAAGTTAGTAAGTCGATGTCATAAACCACATAGAGAAATTGCATACACGCATGGCAACAAAAAAGAATTAAAAGAAAGTTATATGAATGTACCATGTGGTACAGCTTAAGATTCATCTTGGTCAAGCGGGTTACGAATGGCAACCCGACAATTTTGCCCATGTTCGATTGAAGTTCCAGCAGATGCTCTTGCTCACTCTCAGTAAGCCGGCATCTTTGGGCGATGAGTGGTCCGAGATCACGCTTCTGCGAAGATGCTCCTACCATGTTAAAGAATGGGTTGTGCATACAAATTTAGCACACATTAACAAATGGTAAAAGTGTAGGAAACACATTATAGGTATTACAGCGTCACAACAACGTATTTTATCACAACAATACAAATATTGTTTCTGCAAATACTTGCAAGTTAATTCAATGCTACAAGCACTAGTCATAGCATAGGAAAGCTCCAGACTCCTATTTTGTCAGATATAAGTTCTCTAAGAAGTACCTTTGTTGTGTTGGATTTTAGAAACATCGTAAGTACTACATTAGTTCTTGCCATATATAGTAGCTAGATGGCCGATCTTTTTTGGGAGACTAGGAAGTTTAGGCCTATTTCTTATAGAAACAGATCATAGCTAGTAAGTATGTTCTGTTTTAGTCACCAGAATATAATGCTTCAGCGATTTAGCACATCAGAGATGGCAAGTTAGTGTAGGTTCTTCCATTTCTGATGTTGTGGTTGCATGTGGTACAGCCGATCCCAAAACTGTCCCTCTATGCATCATGTGGTTGTACTTTCTACGCATGTGTTTCTGGTTCATTGTCATTCATGCTCTGGACCTTGCTTACTGCGAGTTGTTTCCTTGCAACAAGGAAAACAGCCAGGTGGTATTTTCTACACATGAACATCCATCCATAATTTCGGCATCGACAATTTCTTAAGACATGTCATGCCTAACTAATTTATCATCTATATATGTGTGTGTCCAAACAAGTTCCATTTTTCATATCAAGATGTAGCTATCTAAACTTGTTATGTTTGATGGAGAGAATGAATGTGATCTGGTCATCTTGGTCATGGCCGAATGATGCATTATTGTGCACCAAGGAAATGGACCACCACCAAACTTCACTTTGAATCTCTGGCTTGTCGGTATTGTACATTAGATTTACTTTTTCATGCCTGATGTGCTAAGTTATAGCTATAGTGTATTCCTACCTATTAGGAAAACATCTATTCACAAGTGTTATCTGTTGCTCACCCTTGGCTAAGATTTTCAAGAAGTGGCACATGTTCTAACATGTTCTAGTTTCTCTTATTTGCAGGCACACAACGATGCAACTTCCTATAAGTACAAGGTTATCAAGTATTGGGATATAATTAGCACACTTTACTCAAGGGATCGAGCTACTAAGCGGGGGCTAGGACTGCAGCTGAAAGCCGTGCGGAAATGGCGGACGAGAACGCTAACAATGACAACATCATTGATCAAGTTGTGTTGATATAATGAGCAGACAAGTGTATTTGTGGATACATTGATCTTTATTCATGTTATAGTTGATTTTTATTTTGAAAATATCATATTTTATTTACATTATGTAATTGAATTTTGAAGCCAAATGTGTTGTTGATTTCACAATTGGCTTAAAATGGCAGCAAAACAGAAGCTGTAAATCATTTCATTTCAGAATTCCAGGTGGCAGCCAAACATAAAAATTCATTAAGGAATTTAAATTCCATCCAAATGAAGTGACATGGGGATTTCATTTCATTTCAACCAAATGAAATGAATGCATACGAGCCAAACGAGCCCTAATATATTTTCCTACACATGCATTGTAGAGTTCAGACCTTATGCAATGTTTCCTTCCAGTAGTGTTTGATTCATGGGATTGTAATGTGTAGGAATTATTCCACTAGGTACACTAGTGTATTTCATGGGAAATCTAGCTTCAGCACATAGCTCGTGGAAAACCCTACTGGACAAACAATGCAGACATAATTTCAGTGGGCAACCCAAGTAATCCAACATGATTGGGCTCACCTTTAGCACGGAGCAAGGTTGCGAAGATGCGGTCAACGCCGACGGGCCGGCGTCGCGGTGGTGTGGCCGGAGTCGATGCGGACGTGCACGTCGTTATGGGCGGCGGATGCGTTGCGGAGATGCACGGCCGTGTGGCTGTGGAGAAGCGCGGTGGCGGGGTTGCAGAAATACGGTCATCGGTGGCTGGACGATCCTGACGGAGGCGATGCGGACGGCCACGGCGGTGCGGAGATGCGGCGGCGATGCGGAGATGCGGATGGAGAGGAGCAGTTTAGGGAAAGTACGAGAAGGGGCTAGGATATCTGCAGGGATAGATTTTTTCCCCAATTAGGTAAACTATTATTTGTACTAACATTGGTGCATGTTGGACCCACTTATACTAACATTGATGCATGTGGGACCCACTTATCAATGTTTAAAATAGCGAGCTATTTGATTTAGCGGCGCCGATTTTAAAAGCTATCAAAAGCTATAGCAGAGCTATAGCGCGCTATGCCCATTTAGCGGGTTTGTTAAATAATGATTTTAAAAAAAGAGCAATACATATTGGTATATATATCAATAATTTACAAATATTTGACAGTTTTACAGATCAATGCTCTGATCAACTCACTTATAATAGGTTTGACAGTGCATAGTGCATATTACATAGTAAAATTTGAAACAGAGCCACTTATACTAGCATTCGTGCATGTGGGACCCAATGGCATCTACGGTTCCTGTTTGGCTGAGTTTGAGCAAAATTTGACCCTAATGACACATGTGCGTCCAGTAACACTAGCATCGGTGCATGCGAGTACCGATGGCATCTATGGTTATAGTCTGAGTGAGTTTGGGCAAAAGTTTGACTGAAATTGTGCTTAAGTTGACCCTGATGACACACATGGGTCCACATACACTAGCATTGGTGCATGTGGGCCCAATGGCATCTGTGGGTTCTATGTTGACTCATATCGCCGCAAAAGTTGACCCTGATGACACATGTGGGTCCACTTAGCTAACATTGGTGCATGTGGGACCCTATGGCATCTGTGGGTCCAGTTTGACTAAGATTGGGCTTAAGATGACCCTGATGACACATGTGGGCCCACATAGCTAGCAGCGGTGCATGTGGGACCCTATGGCATCTGTGGGTCCAATTTGACTAAGATTGGGCTTAATTTGACCCTGATGACACATGTTGGCCCACATAGCTAGCAGCAGTGCATGTGGGACCCTATGGCATCTGTGGGTCTAGTTTGACTAAGATTGGGCTTAAGTTGACCCTGATGACACATGTGGGCCCACATAGCTACCAGCGGTGCATGTGGGACCCTATGGCATCTATGGGTCCAGTTTGACTAAGATTGGGCTTAAGTTGACCCTGATGACACACGTGGGCCCAGTTTGACTAAGATTGGGCTTAAGTTGACCCTGATGACACATGTCGGTCCACATACACTAGAATTGGTGCATGTGGGCCCAATGGCATCTGTGGGTTCTATGTTGACTCGTATCGCCGCAAAAGTTGACCCTGATGACACATGTGGGTCCACTTAGCTAACATTGGTGCATGTGGGACCCTATGGCATCTGTGGGTCCAGTTTGACTAAGATTGGGCTTAAGCTGACCCTGATGACACATGTGGGCCCACATAGCTAGCAGCGGTGCATGTGGGACCCTATGGCATCTGTGGGTCCAGTTTGACTAAGATTGGGCTTAAGCTGACCCTGATGACACATGTGGGCCCACATAGCTAGCAGCGGTGCATGTGGGACCCTATGTTTGTGGGTCCAATTTGACTAAGATTGGGCTTAATTTGACCATGCTGACACATGTTGGCCCACATAGCTAGCAGCGGTGCATGTGGGACCCTATGGCATCTGTGGGTCCAGTTTGACTAAGATTGGGCTTAAGTTGACCCTGATGACACATGTGGGCCCACATAGCTAGCAGCGGTGCATGTGGGACCCTATGACATCTGTGGGTCCAGTTTGACTAAGATAGGGCTTAAGTTGACCCTGATGATACACGTGGGCCTAGTTTGACTAAGATTGGGCTTAAGTTGACCCTGATGACACACGTGGGTCCACATACACTAACATTGGTGCATGTAGGCCCAATGGCATCCGTGGTTCTATGTTGACTCGTATCGCCGCAAAAGTTGACCCTGATGACACATGTGGGTCCACTTAGCTAACATTGGTGCATGTGGGGCCCTATGGCATTTGTGGGTCCAGTTTGACTAAGATTGGGCTTAAGCTGACCCTGATGACACATGTGAGCCCACATAGCTAGCAGCGGTGCATGTGGGACCCTATGGCATCTGTGGGTCTAGTTTGACTAAGATTGGGCTTAAGTTGACCCTGATGACACATGTGGGCCCACATAGCTAGCAGCGGTGCATGTGGGACCCTATGGCATCTGTGGGTCCAGTTTGACTAAGATTGGGCTATAAGTTGACCCTGATGACACACGTGGGCCCAGTTTGACTAAGATTGGGCTTAAGTTGACCCTGATGACACACGTGGGTCCACATACACTAGCATTGGTGCATGTGGGCCCAATGGCATCTGTGGGTTCTATGTTAACTCATATCGCCGAAAAAGTTGACCCTGATGACACATGTGGGTCCACTTAGCTAACATTGGTGCATGTGGGACCCTATGGCATCTGTGGGTCCAGTTTGACTAAGATTGGGCTTAAGCTGACCCTGATGACACATGTGGGCCCACATAGCTAGCAGCGGTGCATGTGGGACCCTATGGCATCTGTGGGTCCAATTTAACTAAGATTGGGCTTAAGTTGACCCTGCTGACACATGTGGGCCCACATAGCTAGCAGCGGTGCATGTGGGACCCTATGGCATCAGTGGGTCTAGTTTGACTAAGATTGGGCTTAAGTTGACCCTGATGACACACGTGGGTCTAGTTTGACTAAGATTGGGCTTAAGTAGACCCTGATATCACACGTGGGTCCACATACACTAGCATTGGTGCATGTGGGCCCAATGGCATCTGTGGGTTCTATGTTGACTCATATCGCCGCAAAAGTTGACCCTGATGACACATGTGGGTCCACTTAGCTAACATTGGTGCATGTGGGACCCTATGGCATATGTGGGTCCAGTTTGACTAAGATTGGGCTTAAGCTGACCCTGATGACACATGTGGGCCCACATAGCTAGCAGCGGTGCATGTGGGACCCTATGGCATCTGTGGGTCCAATTTGACTAAGATTGGGCTTAAGTTGACCCCGATGACACATGTGGGCCCACTTACACTAGCAATGGTGCATGTGGGACCTAATGGCATATGTGGTTTCAGTTTGATTGAGATTGGGCAAAAGTTGATCCCGATGACAAATGTGGGTCCAATAACACTAGCTTAAAATAACTTTGTAACGCTTGCGTTTACAATTCTAGACTTTCATCAAGGCAAGTTTATATCTGTTGACAATCATATTCCTTTGAACTAGTATAGCCAGTGCACAAACACAACTGAACACACATATAACATTACATAGATATGTTTGCTAGCTCACGGTACTTTAAGAAACAAGCATACTAAAGTAGTTCAACTTAGAAAGTAAACAACAACGAAGTACCACGATTTGTACTACATAAACAACATACAACATCACGAATATAACTGGCTATAGTCTAGTAACGTGCATTAATTCCAGCCGGTGGCGTTGGAGGCGGTGGGGTCGATTGTTTTGTCGCTCCAGGCAGTGGTGGTGGTGTCGCCCCAGTCAGCGGTGGTGGTGTTGCCCCAGCCAGTTGTGTCGTTCTACTCGCCGTCCTGGTCATCTTCGCCCGCTTCCCGTTTGCGTTTGGCGACATGCACCGCCTCTCCATCCGCCTCTTCCGCTCCCCAGACCGCCTGCTGCTCTTACCAGATCGTCGTCGCCTATTCCCTTTCAGCCTGCTGCGTTGCATCATCCTGCTCGTCATCTGCATCACTCTGGTCTGCAGTAGCTGCCGCCTCGGCCGCAGCTTTTGCCGCCTCGGCCTTAGCTGCTGCCGCCTTTTCTGCTGCATTAATTGCAGCCTTGCGAGTCCCCCGGTCTAGCCCGTCCCTTGCGGTAATGAGCCTACGATACAGCTCATAGGCAACATACCCGTCTCTTGCTGCATACTCTAGGTTCATCGCGGAAAGTGGCTTGTTCTCCCATACTTCGTGGCCATCCTTTGGGAGTGCCTTGCAATTCCCGAGATCTCTGTCAATGATGATCACTGCTAGAGATAACATCCCGTCCCTGTCATACGGCTGATTCCAATGGAACTGTTCTTCGGTCTTAAACATGTCTTGGATGTCGATGTGGTACTATTCTGGAATGGTGATATCCTCATGTGCAAGCTTCTCTTTATCACTCCTAATGTCCGAAAGTGCTCCCCTTTTCCTGAAGGGACTCTGCCAGTTTCGGACAAGGCTCCCTTCTCCTGCAGTATAAATGGAAATTAAGACATGAAAATAATTTGGATGATGTACAATTATTTGATGATAATGTTAAACAAGGTAATTGTATAACTGTAGCATTAGGCCATGTACAACACCCACAGATCATGCATAATACTTGAACTAACATGTCTAAGTATTTGAAATAAACGAGTGCAAGCAATGTATTTGCATTGGCTAATTATACACGATCTCAAATGGAAAATAAAAATATGCACATAACCAGTTTCGGAGAAGGCTCCCTTCTCCTGCAGTATAGATGCAAACTATGACATGCCAATAATTTGGATGGCGTACAATTATTTGATGACAACGTTGAACAAGGAAATTGCGAAACCATGTTATTAGGCCACGTACAACGCCCATAGATCATGCATAATACTTGATCTAACAAAATCCACAAGGACTTAAACCTATAGGAATTAAACAATGCACATAGGAAAAATTTCTAAGGATCAAAATCCTCCAAAATTCATATGAGATTCCTTTGAATCAAACAAGCCCTGCATCAAAGGAGGCCTGATGTGAAAACATTCGTACAGGGTACAATCCTATGAATCAAACATGTGCTGATGGAAAAAACATAGGGATTGAATCCTGTATAAACCCATAGGAAATCCTTTGAATCAAAGGAGGCCTGAAATAGAAATGCCCATCCTTAGTACGTATATTACCTGTAGTAGTGGAACACGAGGACAGTCTCCTTCAGGGTGATCTGGACAACGGCGAGCTTTTGTGACGGAGCTTCGTCCCGCCTATTCCTTGTGTACTCGAGGTCGAGTCCGAGGAAGTTGTAAGTCTCTTTCTCGAGCAATTGCTCGAACTTCTCCAGCATGTGATTCAAGTAGTTCACATCGTTGGTGTACCTCCATAATCTTCGTGCCATAGGCACAAATGGGCTTGATGTCAACCGTGGTTTTCCCGTCATCGAGGATGTCTCCATAGGGATCCATGGATGCTGAGTTCCCCGTCGTGTGGAGGAGGAAGACGCGAGAGGAAGAAGAACAGACGAGAAGCGGACGCGTTGCGGTTATTGTGGTGTTACGGCGGCGGTGGAGTCGAGGCGGAGGGCCCGTACATCGATGTAGTCGACCCGTTACGGTCCAATGCGGTTAGTGTGGTGCAGTGCGGTCAGTTTTGTTACGGTGCGACGCGTTTAGGAGTGGTGCAATGCGGTTATTACGGTGCAGTGGGGTAAGTTTTAATTTGTTATGGTGCTACGTGTTTAGGTGTGGTGCATGCGATGCGGTTATTGCGGTGCAGCAGTGGGATCAGTTTTGTTACGATGCGACGCGTGTAGGTGTGGTGCGGTCTGGTCGTGGCTGCAAACTTTCAACAATTGAACGTAGGGGGCTTTCACCAATCTTCTGGTCGTGGCTGCAACTTAATTTCAAAAATTGAACCCACGGCTTTCCTACAACTTTCAACTCAAGTTTGACCTAAGCTTGTACAGTGTATAACTAATTCAAAATATCTCATAAAAATTGAAAACCTACACACTGATCAATTTTATGTGAACTAGTTGACACGAATTTTTTTAAACTTGAAACATTTCATTCTCATCAAAATAACAATCCTGCATATGAGCTTCCACATAGAATGTACCATGACTCACGTGGGTCCACATACACAAGCATTGGTGCAAGTGGGCCCAATAGCATATGTGGGTCTAGTTTGACTAAGATTAGGCTTAAGTTGACCCTGATGACACATGTGGGCCCACATAGCTAGCAGCGGTGCATGTAGGACCCTATGGCATCTGTGGGTCCAGTTTGACTAAGATTGGACTTAAGTTGACCCTGATGACACATGCGGGCCCACATAGCTAGCAGCGGTGCATGTGGGACCTTATGGCATCTGTGGGTCCAGTTTGACTAAGATTGGGCTTAAGTTGACACTGATGACACATGTGGGCCCACATAGCTAGCAGCGGTGCATGTGGGACCCTATGGCATCTGTGGGTCTAGTTTGACTAAGATTGGGCTTAAGTTGACCCTGATGACACACGTGGGCCCAGTTTGACTAAGATTGGGCTTAAGTTGACCCTGATGACACACGTGGGTCCACATACACTAGCATTGGTGCATGTGGGTCCAATGGCATCTGTGGGTTCTATGTTGACTCATATCGCCGCAAAAGTTGACCCTGATGACACATGTGGGTCCACTTAGCTAACATTGGTGCATGTGGGACCCTATGGCATCTGTGGGTCCAGTTTGACTAAGATTGGGCTTAAGCTGACCCTGATGACACATGTGGGCCCACATAGCTAGTATCGGTGTATGTGGGATCCCTATGGCATTTGTGGGTCCAGTTTGACTAAGATTGGGCTTAAGTTGACCCTGATGACAAATGTGGGCCCATATAGCTAGCACCAACTGTTTCCACGAAGCGTGGATTTTTGCCCGGTTTCCACGTTTTGGCCGTTCCGGTCCAACGTATCGCCCAGTTTTCGCATGTTTTGAGCGTAACCGACACACGCGAGACGCTAGTCGTGTTTTCCACGATGTCGGGCTGTTTTCCACGATGTCTCCCAGTTTCCACGTTTTGCCCATTCGGTCCAACGTATCGCCTAGATTCGGCCTGTTTTGAGCGTAACCGACACACGCGAGACGCTAGTCGTGTTTTCCACGATGTCGAGCACCAAGTGTTTCCGCTACTATTGACCAAAATTTGACTGGAGGTAAAATTTGAGCAAACAATCATTTGACAATGAACAAAGTGGTCACATTCCAACTAGATGACCCCAAATACCATACCATGTTGGTGAAATACAAATTTTATTCAAATTTTTGAACTACCTTTACAAAATGTAGTTGAATTTCAATTATTAAAATGGAAAATGGTATTTGAAATCATAATTGGACTAAAAACCCAAAAGATGAAATGTGTGCTATGACAAGATACACCTACATGCCAAATCTTAGACCATTCTGAGAAAGTATGCCATGGAGTTGGGCATCTCCTAGGTAATTTGGGTACTTACACATGAGACTCACACTTGAAACCAAGTGTGAGAGAGCAACCTCAACTTTCATTCAACAAACTCAAGGTTTATTATTTTTTGTGCAAACTAGGGTACAATGTAAGACACATGGCCAATGTTTTACTTTTTTTGATTTTTTTGAATTTCTAGTGCCCTGCCAAAGTTTGGTCAAAATCGCGTCGAACAAATATAATGCATTATGATGTGCAAGCTCTCTTTCAAAGTTCTACCAATGTACAAACCGCATGCTATACCTCCATTTTAACAACATATAAAAATATGGTATCAAAATTTGAAAGTTAACTTGCTCAAAATTCAAATTTGATTTGGAGGTGATTTAGTATTTTCAAATTTCTACATGCACCAAGTTTTTAATCTGAAAAAACTCTACAAACGAATAATATGGCCTCTACATTCCTTCAAACAATGGTGAAAACCTCATGGAATTCAGACAAACATAGCTCCTCAAATCCAAATCTGAATTTTTCTAAAATTCATGTCAAAACCACCTATTTGATGTGTTTAACTGAATTTTCAAATTTGTACATGCACCAAGTTTTGAATCTGAAAAAACTCTACAAATAAATAATGTGGCACCTACAGTCCTTCAAACATTGGTAAAACCCTCATGCAATTCAGACAAACACAGCTCGTCAATCCAAATCTGAATTTTTATCAAAAAATTCTGAAAACTAGTCGGAATGTGCAAAATATTTAAAAATGATAAAAACAAGAGTAAAAACCTAAGTACATAAAAATATTACATTTATTTTACATACAGTTATCGAATCTTTATTACAAGCTATATTACAACTTACAAGTAATTTGAAATCATAACAAAATATTTAAAAAAAGGAACTCAGCCCCGCCAGGCCTTCTGCCCGGACAAGCTACCTACGACCGAACTGGGCTCCTTTCAGCACATTATGTCCCCAATGCCGCACGACGTCAGACGGGTCGGACGGCTGGGAGTTTAGTCCCACCTCGCCAACTGGAGAGGATTCCGACCAGCTTAAATAGCCGCGCGTTCGGCTGCTATCAACAACCTCTCTGTTCTATCTTACTTGCTATCAGGAATTCTACTTTGGGCCGTTGGGCCTACTGGCAGGTCACGGGCCTGCATCCTGGCCATTCATTTGGTTTCTAGTCGTATGCAGGCCGTGATTCCCTTGAGAAATATCCTGCAAGTGGGTGGCCTTTTTTTGCTTTATTTGATCTTTTTTGTCCTATATTTTAACATAAATTCATACGTTTTTAATACAAATTTACATGGCATAGTGCATATACAGCACTATCTCTGCACTTAAATGGCCCAAACCATTTCAAATTTTGAAACACTACTATAATTTGCTACACCTATCAAAACCTTCCAATTTAGAATTGACACAATGAAATACATTTTTCTAACTGGCAGCACAACTATCATGGCACAACACAGATACATATATAAGAAACAAGAAATTAAGAGCATGTAACCATAACCTTACTAGCAGCATAATAACATAGTAGTCTTACGGTAACTTCACCCTACCATCACAAGGGTACCACATATAACCACAGTACCAAAAGAACATAGTTCTCAACCACTTCTACATAGTTAACCAGTTCGACATATTAACCATATATACATAAACATCATCGCTATACTGATGATGTGACCATACATACTAGTAGCTGATATCAATATTCACTCCTCTTCAGTCTCGGAGTCGCTGAACACAAACTCATCTGGCTGGAGGACCCTGAGTAGAGCTTCGTGCCTGCCACGATCACGCAGGTCACCCTCAAAGTAGTCCTCACCCAGACGTCCACGAGTGGCTACCTCTCGGACATGTCTGCACAAGCCCCACCCTCAATCCCCCATGTGGCTTGAAGTGGTGGAATGGGCACCTAGTAGAACTCGGTGCTGAATGGCAGGTAAGCAGAAATCCCCTTGCGCCTAAGCTTCTTTTCTTCTTTCCTCACAAAGGACTTGTATGTCCATTGCTCCACTTCAACATCTGAACCAGAGAAGTACTGCACAATAATAAAACAAGAAAACAGTTAGTACTGCCTACTAAATATAAAAACCTACTACTTTTGTGCATGTCCAAATGCACTACAGCTGCTTGGAATAACATACCTCCTCATCAGGCCACGGGGAGAGTACATCATAGGCATCACCTAGGGTTGGTGCCTGCCAGACAATTAAGATAAATGAACACTAGCATTTAAGGTAATTACTAAAAGCATTCAATATTAATAAATGAAAAACACTAGCAAAAATTAATAGCACAATAATTCGACTTCACAAATCTGATCATAAAAACAACATTGATTCAAGAAACAAATCATTAAACTACATCAATGCTTTTTATACTACATTCCATTAAATTACAATGATTATTTGGAGGTTGGAATTGAATGTAAAGAAACTAGACTATACATTCAACAAAAAATATCAAGGATCAATCAGTTTAGTATCAGGTTGCATGAAGCTCCAGCAAGTCAAAATAGAGTAGTACAAAGTCTGTAAACTAATTAGTCTACACAAATCTGTTCATACAAGCATAAGCATCTAAAGAAATGTGTCTTAAAATCAATTGGTACAAGTAAAGGAAAACAAAAGTAAGTACACAGATCACTGCTTTTGCACACTATTATGAGGCACCAGTACAATCAATTAATAACATACATGCCATATGGTTATAACCACATTGTTCAGATCTAGTGCTAGAAGTTAATAAAATTCTATAAGTAATTTTAACACATTTCCCGTAAAAGTAATTAAAGCAAAAAAAGGAAACTACAAAAGTATACCGAAGCTAGATAACCACATTATATCACAGCAGCTAATTCAGACTAGTTGAATAGTTGTAGCCAGCTAACCACATTATACCACATGTACCAAAAAACAAGCCATACTGTTAACTAGTTGAAACTAACTAACCACATTATATCACAGCAGCTCAAATGAGAATCATGTAAACCATGTTCCTTCAACATAATACGAATTAACTACAAATTAAACTCTGTCAATTTAACAACAAATAAACCATCTTCCTACTAATTGGAAAAACTTCACCAATGGACTATCAGCATTGGTCATCTATACAAAATTACACAACGAATCTACAGACCCAGCCTTCCATCCAATAAATCCCTAAGGCCCCGGTCGTTTTACTTTGGATTGTCCTGGTTTGACATGGATTGATGTGGTTTCAAATCATATCTAAGTCAAAATATACTCTAATCCAATCTAATCCAGTCCAATCTAACGTAGAGGTGGGTTAACCGAACATAGCCCAAAGGATATGAATCCCTAACACTGAAAGAGCTGAATCTACAAAACACATCTTACTTCCAAATAATTTGAAGGGATTGAACGGAAATTAGAAGAAAATAATACTAACCTGCATCGCGGTGACCTGTGGAGACTGGACCGGCGCCAGATCCTCCGTGCCGCCGACCGGCACGTTCAGATCCAGCATTTCCACCTCGTCGAGGTCCGCATGCACCAACTCCTCCTCTCTGAGCGCCGCATCGACCAGAGCGACCAGCGCGGACCGACGACCTCCTCTACCGCCATGGCCCTCCACCACCTCGACCGCATCTGGGCGGCTCACGGCTCCAAACCCCGCCCTTGCAGAACCGCCTGCATCGCTGCCGGACCCCACTTCCGCCATAGTCGGTGTCGAAATATCGCAGTATGGGAGAGCTCGAAGGCCTCAGGCGGAGGAGACGATGGGGAGAGCTAGGGTTTTCTCCCGCGCTCTTCTTTCTGTATCTGCTGAGGCAAAATGGGGCAAATGGTGGGGATGAGGCCAGGCGAAGCGGCCGAGGGAGCTCTTATATGTCGCGTCGGTTCGTTTCAGCGGACGTCACCCGCGCACGTGACACCCACCCGATACAAAACTGAATTTTTTCAGCAGACTACTTCTATTTTCTGGATAACTGAATTTTCAAATTTCTACATGCACCAAGTTTTGAATCTAAAAAAACTCTACAAATGGAAAATGT
The DNA here is from genome assembly GCA_910589775.1 of Avena eriantha. NCBI lineage: Eukaryota > Viridiplantae > Streptophyta > Magnoliopsida > Poales > Poaceae > Avena > Avena eriantha. Next base: position 19,624 of record CAJUXJ010000850.1, read on the forward strand.
ATCCCTTGGAGTCCTTCAAACAATGGTGAAAACCTCATGGAATTCAGACATACACAACTCCTGAAAATCCAAATCTGAATTTTTAGGTCAAATTCGCGTCGAACGCAGAGGACGCATATGTAGGAACCAAGCTGACCTAACAATATATCCATGATTAAACCACATCTTGTGGACCTAAAAATGATTTTTGCCAAAACAAATTAGGTTGCAATGATGTAGATGTAGATCAATATTTCAATGTTTTGACCATATTGACCAAAATTTGACTTGAGGTAAAATTTGAGCAAACAATCATTTGACAATGAAAAAAGTGGTCACATTCCAACTAAATGACCCCAAATACCATACCATGTTGGTGAAATACAAATTTTATTCATATTTTTGAACTACCTTTACAAAATGTAGTTGAATTTCAATTATTAAAATGGAAAATGGTATTTGAAATCATAATTGGACCAAAAACCCAAAAGATGAAATGTGTGCTATGAAAAGATACACCTACATGCCAAATCTTAGACCATTCTGAGAAAGTATGCCATGGAGTTGGGACATCTCCTAGGTAATTTGGGTACTTACACATGAGACTCACACTTGAAACCAAGTGTGAGAGAGCAACCTCAACTTCATTCAACTAAACTCAAGCTTTATTATTTTTTGTGCAAACTAGGGTACAATGTAAGACACATGGCCAATGTTTTACTTTTTTTGATTTTTTTTAATTTTCTTAATTTGTATCAATTAGTATCCTGTTTGCTTAATTTTAATTTACTTTTTTATCATTTTCTTAATTTGCTGCTTATTAATGTGTTGATTCCATAGTGTGTATCAATTAGTATCCTGTTAAGTGTAATGATCAATGCGTTTGAAACTTAAATTCATCCGAGTCTTGTTTCATTCTAGTGATTATGATTGCTCATATGATATCTATCAGTTAATAGTTATCAGATTACATTCTGAATGTGTTAAGGTAGTTACCTTGCACATGATTGATCAAGACAAGCGACTTAAATTTATTTGAGTCTAATTTGATTGTAGAGATTATGATAGCAAGAATTTTGTTTGGGAATAAAGGATTGATCTGATGCATGGAATTCATAATTACCATTATCTAACTTTGCTGCTTATTAATGTGATGATTCCATAGTGTGTTTGAATCAGTATCATGTTTAGTGTAACGATCAATGCGTTTAAAACTTAAATTCATCCAAGCCTTCTTTAATTCTACTTATTATGATTGCTCATATGATATCTATCGGTTCATAGTTATCAGATAACTTTCTGAATGTGTTAAGGTAGTTAACTTGTAAATGATTCATCATTAAGTGCCTTAAATTCATCTGAGTCTAATTTGATTGTAGAGATTATGATAACAAGAATTTTATTTGGGAAGAAATGATTGATCTGATGAATGGAATTTAATGTGTAATGATCAATGCGTTTGAAACTTAAATTCATCCAAGTCTTCTTTCATTCTAGTGATTATGATTGCAAGAATTTTATTTAGGGCAAAATTGGTTATTTGCCGCTAAAGTTCACATGCCTTGAATTATGTCCCCAAAGAATATTGTTCTTTAATAAATTATCCATTATGGACTTTGAAGCAGATAGAAATGAACGCTCAAGCAGATTGAATTCTCATGTTGATTCACACTGCATTTGTTTACTAAATTAGATGGTTTGATGCTTTATTTTGTAGCTAAGAAAGTTTAAAGTAAGTTGGACTACAAAAAGTTTTTGAAACCAATCTCAAACCAGAAACTTATGTACTTTACATACTGATGATGCTTCAGAATGTCTAAAAACATCCACAAACATGAAAGGCAAACTCCTTATTTCCAATACTTTTCATAAAATTTGCAAAATATTCTAAGTAAAGGATTTAATTAATATAGCTAATTCTTTCCATGTTAGTCTCAAGATTCTATTGAGGATCTTACAGGACCTAACTATGACGGCTAAGTCAGAGCAATAAAAACAAATCAATTTCCTTGCTCTGCGCACTAAATATAATCAATATATTTCCTTGTTTTGCCTAATGGCTAAACTAATCACGTCGAGCCCACAAATTAAGCTTACAACTGGGTCCAGACCCGGCATGCAAGCATAGTCGGACCATATATATATATATATGCTCTCCCTCCAACAAACCCTAAAGGCATAGTTGGAGTCAGCGCCGCCATCTAAACCACCTTTGCCTAGGCCGCAGATCTGTCGAGAGAGAGGGATGGCGAAGGGCAAGATCGTTGCGGTAAAAATCTAACCTATCTAGTTTGCATGTACTGGATCTATTTGGACAAAAATGTACGGCCAATGATCTTTAAATTTCTTTTTTTGATTCGTAGTGTCCTTGGTGTTTTGACACCAAGGGTCTGCGCGGCCTGGGCGACAAGATCAAGTCCTTTTTCGTTCTCACCCTTGTAGAGAATTTTGAAGAAATGACGGTACTGGTTTTATTTTTTGTATTATCATCAGTCTTTCCTGTTCCACCCTTTTGTCATGAATTATAGCATCTGTTAGTTTGTCATGTAGTAAACATGTTCCATTTTTCTTCAGTTAATACCCTGCTATGCTAGAGCGAATTTCCTTAAGAAGTTTGCCATCGACTCTGTAGACCACGAGAATGATTTTGTGGTCGAGGTGGTTACGGAAGAAGGGTTCGAATTCAACGTTGATTGTATCAACAAGGATGGCAGAACATATCTTGAAGGCCAATATTGGAGAGAATTTGCTAGAGTCTACAATCTGGATGTTGGAACGGAGCTTGTCTTCTCTACCGACACACAAGGTCCATCTACCCCTGTGACGTCGATCAACCTACCGATCACCCACCCATGTAAGTAACTGCTTATTTGAAGTACTCCCTCCGTTTACAAATATATGATGTTTACGAGTTTGTATAAAATGGATGTATATATGTAGATCCACTAAAATATTTAGGTTCACCCATTTTGCTCAGGTTCTAGTCTACTTTGTAATGTATAGAATGTCATCGATGGAATTGTCTCTAGTTTTTTCCTTATGAAAAAAGAAGTAGTTGCTTTGTGTTTAGCACGATATTTTTTCCTTGTTCCTAAACAATCTTAATGTTGACGTACCTACCATGCATTAATCTTAATTTTGATTCAGTAATATTCATTTAATTAAGTATTTGAACTTGTACAGCATATTACAATCTGACCAAGGATAAGAAAGGCATACTTGACGCTATGCACTGCCACTGATGGAACCATAATTAACTAGGAGAATGATGGAGTCAGTGGTCAGCAATGTTGACATCATTGACACGCTGGTTGATGAACATGGAGCTGGGCCTTATCAAGATTGGAAAATGTGAGTCTCTGATCCACACATTAAGCTAGACAAATTGCCAGAAGAAAGAGCTGGTAAGTATGAGTGATCTACTTTGTTGTGCCTGTAATTTTCCGATTAACAAATGTTCACATTGTGCATGTGGACCAAGAACAGAAACTCCCGCGACGCCTTGTCCCTGAAGACATGGCTGAATATGGTGATATCACAATTGTGTGTGATAAATACACAAAGGTCAAAGGGTCGTACTCAATTTCTCTTGAGGATGGCCGAGTATGCTGCGCTGGGTGGAGGGAAGTGATGTCATAGGAGGAGGATTTTCGGCGAATTGGAGACAAGATGTTTTTCATGCTGTACGTGGGACGTAAGGGGGCTTTCCTATTTGCCTTCTATGTTCCAAATGTGGAACTTTAGTAGCCTTGATCATTTTCACTATGATGGTCATGGGTCATTTGTCGACCTAATAATATGAGATGTTAAGACAATATTTTACGGTCCTTTCATTATGTGGCATTAGTATGTCTGAAGACATGGTTAAGTGTAATGGTACTATTAAATTTTTTATGAGCTGAAATATAGTATGCCTGTCGTTGCTACCAATTATAGTGAAATCGTGTTAATTGAGTTCATTTCATCGGTATCTATGAATATTTTATGAGCTACAAATTTTATGCATGCACAACTTACTAGACGGACATGTCTGTCGCGTAGGTTGTGTCATGTAAAGAAGTATCTATCTCCAGTAAATCTATTTTGCTGCTCGAAGTAAGTATGACAAAAACAAGCAAAAACATCTAGGTACGACCATATATATCATTGTAATTAATAATTTTGTGTATAACATGGTTACTGGGAATTGAATGCAATAGTCTCCATAACTAGTATCAAACAGTACAACTGCGTGCTAGTATTTTAGTAACGCATTCTTCACAAGGTACTAGTCAATATCACTATCAACATCTGAAATGCTCCTCCCAAATTCATCGACAATCGGTTCCATGTCTTCTTGTTCTTCGTCACTCAGGTCCATATCATTGTTTACACCATTTTTCCCTGCTAGTTGTCTAACAGTCTGAGAGTCAACAAATATCACATCATCAGAGCGATCAGCCATGTCGTCTTCATGATCATCAACATATTCATCTTCCTCGTCCTCAATTTGGTGAACGAATGGGATCTTCCGAGCCTAGGTCTTCCTGGTATGCACCTGCATTGCCTTCATCATCTTTTTCTAGAACATCAGTATACATTCCTGTGCTTGAAAGTTTGCACCACCTTCCAAGGATCACCAAATTTGTGTCTTCCAAGTAAAAACAAGTTTCTGCTTGGTGAGCTAATATGAAAGGGGCGTTCTTGTACCACAATACAGACGTATTGATGCTTTTAAAGTAGTCCATCATCCTTCATCTCCGTGGTTTTCCTACTTCCAAGGTCAAACCAATCACAAGCGGAACAAGAACATGGATTGTCGCCGTGCTTGTTTCTCGGGTACTGTAACTCAAGAACCTCCTTCATCACACCGTAGTATTCTTGATCTTGTTCGTCAGAAACGGATCCCCTTGTCATTATGCCTGAGTTTTGAGTCCTCATGTTCTTCTCACGCTCGACAGAACGAAACCTAGCGCCATTTACATTGCACATAGGGTGTACAACTACACGAGCATCTGGACCAAGTGCTAGTGATTTTAAATCTTCTGGAGCATTGTCCAAATTACTGACATGTTTTTTAAACCATGCAGGGAATTCTTTCTCTAGTTCCGCCTCAATGTTGTTCACACCCCTGTTCTGTAGTTGTTGTCGGAAATTCCTAAAAATCAAAAACAAATTAGTAATGGTACTGCTATAACACAAAATATTACTGAAAATTTTGAATGATTAATAAAAAGGTAAATAGACCTACCGAATATAATTTTGTGCCTCATCACAGTTCTGAAGTACATACCAAACCATACTGTCAAATTCTTTGGGAAAATACTTCAACTTGGATAGTCCTAAACCTCTGGCTCCATCGAAAAAATATCAAACTCTAGCGGATCAACTCTTTGTTTCTTATCTTGGTTCCTCTCAGGCTTGTTATGTCTGGTTTCTATGACATCGCCCAAAAATTTAGAGCAATGATGCAAGCACTCATCCACGATATATCCCTCAGCAATTGAACCTTCAGGCCTTGATTTTCTACGCACAGTTGATTTCAGGTACCCGAGCCTTCTTTCAACTGGATACATCCAACCATATTGAACAGGCCCCCTCTAAAGTAGCCTCATCAGGTAGATGAATAGCCAGGTGCACCATTACATCAAAGAATGATGGGGGAAATAGCAGCTCAAGCTTGCAAAGAATTATGACAATTTCAACCTTCATTCAACGCAGCACAGATGCTCTTAGAGTTTTGGCACACAACTCCCTAAAAAAGTTTCCCAGTTCAGCAATGGTCTCATACATCGCCTTTGATGCAATCCCTCTTAGACCAGCTGGCAACACACGCTGCATAAGTATGTGGCAGTCATGCGTCTTCAGATCGTGCACTTTACCCCCTAGGATGTCCACACATCTTGCTAAGTTTCCAGCAAAACCATCTGTGAACCTAGTGTTGGCCAAATACTTGCACAATTTTTGTTTGCCTTCCTTTTGAAGCGTCCACGGTGCTTTCTCCTTTGAAAAACCCTTGGCCTCAGGTTTCATCCAGAACTTCTTCCTGACATTAAATTTCTCCAAATCCATTCTACCACCAACAGTGTCCTTGTTCTTTCCATCAAGCTCAAGAAGGGTACCAAGGATATTGTCCAATATGTTCTTCTCAATGTGCATCACATCTAGGTTGTGAACAAACTTCAATCTTGACCAGTATGGCAGATCATATAAGCTGATCTTGAGGTGCCAGGTTGGCTCACCAGTCATGCCACGCTTTCTCTTCCTAGTTGATGGATTTTTCCCTGGCCTGTAATCCTGAACTCTCTGTACCCTCTCCTCTCTTTCTGCAAGTGTGAAACTTGTTGGTGCATCCTTAGGTTCAGGTTTTCCATTGAAGGCTCTGCTACTCCTCCACTTGTGATCGTGAGGCAGAAATCGACGATGACCAATATAACCAATTTTATTATGCAAAGACTCGTAGCAAGGATCCTTATCGCAGTGCGCACATGCGAAAAACCCTCTTGTGCTACGGCCAGACATCGTGGCATATCCAGGATAGTCATGAATCGACCAAAGAAACGCAGCATGCAACGGAAACTCTCTACCTGTGCACGCATCATATGTGCCCACGCCACTCCATAGCTTCATCATATCTTTTATCAATGGCTGCATAAATACATGAAAATCCTTTCCTGGTGAATTTTTTCCAGGGATTAGCAATGACATCATGAAGTTGGATTGATCCACGCACATCCACGGTGGGAAGTTGTATGGAATGACAAAACTGGCCACATACTGTATGAACTACTCATGTTTCCGTATGGGTTGAATCCATCTGTCGCAATACCAAGCCTTATGTTACGGGCATCTGAAGCAAACCATCCAAACTCCTTGTCAAAGTGCTTCCATGCTTCACCATCAGCTGGGTGCCTCAAAATACCCGGTTGTGCAACCCTCTTCTCCTTGTGCCACTTGGTGTTCATCGACGCTTCCTTGGAAACAAAAAATCTCTGTAACCTTGGGATTATAGGAAAGTATCGAAGCACCTTGTGGGGAATCTTTCTCTTTGCTTCCGGGTCTTTCCACCTTGAAAATCCACACTCGGGACAATGAGTTTTTTTGGCATGGTCTCCCCAAAACAGAGCACAGTCATACTTGCAAACATGAATTGTGTCATAACCAAGCCCAACCTCAGAAAGAACACTCTTAGCTTCAGCATAGGACTTGGGAAAATTCACTTTTGGCAAAGCAGCACATAAGACAGCCATAAATTGATCAAAAGCTCTATTTGTGACCCGGTTGTATGATTTCACGTAAAGCATCTTCATAATGAATGACAACCTCGTCTCAGTGGTGCATCCCTCGTGAAGCTCTTTCTTAGCTTCTTCGATGAGTTTCGCATAGAAATTAGTGTCACTTGGGCCTCTGTCACCAGAATCATGCAGCTCATCTAACATCTTGTCAACATGATCATTATGATTCTCATTTCCATCATCATAATCATCATCGTCATCGCTTTGATACAAACTATGATCATAGTTTTCATCAGGACCATCATCTTCTCCATGACAACTCCACTTTGTGTACGAAACGGCCATACCATTGACGTGTAAGTGATACTCAATAGTGTCCTGAGTCTGCTGTGTAATATTAAGGCATTTTTGGCATGGGCACAATATTGATGCACCTTCGTTGCAGTTTGCGCGCGCAAACTCCATAAACTCGCGGACACCTTGTATGTAAAAAGGGGTGAACTTGCGCCCATGAGTAATCCACTGTCGATCCATCGCCTACAAAAATATATATAATGTGTTCCACTCGAGTCATGATGCCATTCAATTTGTACTAATCGATGTGAAAATTGTTTACCAAAGTCCAAATAAATCACAATGTGTAACATAAACACCAATCCAAATCAATTTCATAACAGATCTCAAAGGAACTCACATGTGCTTCCTATCGCCGTGCGCCGGCCTGCCGCGAAGCCTCGCTAGCTGGGATCGTGATCGATCGTCGTGGATCGCGTAGGCGCAAGTCGCCGGGACTTGTAGATGAAGGGCCAGCGAATGTCGTGATCGCCTGGACAAGGGATACCCTTGACGGACGCTCGTTCGCAAGAACAGAGAAGAAAAACTGTTTGGAAGATCGCACAAGTCCTAACTATAACGATCCGTGTTTGTACATGCCACGTACTGCACATAGAGTTTACAAAATGGTAGGCCAATCAAACAATTCAAAAACCGAACGGTAGCCCAGCGGTAACGAAACGTTTTACTTTGTACTAGGTCCTCGGTTCGAAACCCATCTTTGCCCTTTTATCGTTTTAACACAATTGCTAACTCGTTGGTCCCACGAACAATCGGTGACGGCTTAATCTACGACGCTCTAAAATCCGTCGTGCGGATAATCGGCGACTGGTTTGCCGTGACGCGAAACGCGACCGTCACGCATTATCAAGCATACGTGACGCCCAAAACTAATCCGTCACCTATGGTTACTTTCGGTGACGGTTCTGAATTTTGTCACCAGGCAATTCGTCACCGATTCTAGGATCTGTTGTAGTGCCAACGGGAGGCTAGGGTTGCGAAAGGCAATCAATGAGAGCCCGTGAAACAAAATTTAGTTCAAACTAGAAATTTTTTGATTG
>CAJUXJ010000851.1:0-63754 GCA_910589775.1 Avena eriantha
CAACAACCAGAGTCATTTTTTCACGTGTGTTCTTCTCACATACCACACTTAGGGATCCACCAGGTGTCCATGCATGTGTGTTCATTTCCAATAATCCACTCTATGGATCCACCCAGTGTCATTGCATGTGTGTTATTTATTAGTAACAAAACCAGAGTCATTTGAAAATGTGTGTTCCTCTCACATACCCACCTATGGATCCACCAGTGTCATTTGCATAGTGTGTGCTTTTGTCACTAACAACAACCGAGTCATTGCATGTGTGTTCTTTTCACATACCACATAATGGATCCACTAGTTCATATAAAATGTGTGTTTCTCTATCAAGACCAACACATGGATCCACCAGTGTCATTGCATATGTGTTCTTTTTATAACACAACCAGTCATTTTGCACATGTGTTGTTTCTTTTCACATACCACCTTATTGACTCCCCTGTGTCATTGCATGTGGGTCTCTTCAACAATCCCACTGGATCCACCAGTGTCATTGCATGTGGTTGGTTCTTTTATAAGAACAAACATTATCAACAGTATCATTGCATGTGTGTTCTCTTCAGAGACCATACATGGATCCACCAGTGTCATTGCATGTGTGTTCTTTTCACTAACAACAACCAGAGACATTGCATGTGTGTTCTTTTCACATACCACGTATGGATCACCAGTGTCATTGCAGGTGTGCTCTTTTCAGAGACCACACATGGATCCACCAGTGTCATTGCATGTGTGTTCTTTTTAGTAACAACAACCAGAGTCATTTTGCATGTGTGTTCTTTTCACATACCACCTATAGATCCACCAGTGTCATTGCATGTGTGTTCTTTTCACAATCCACCCATGGATCCACCAGTGTCATTGCATGTGTGTTCTTTTCACATACCACATATGGATCCACTAGTGTCATTAAATGTGTGTTCTCTACAGGGACCACACATGGATCCACCGGTGTCATTGCATGTGTGTTCTTTTTACTAACAACAACAAGAGTCATTGAAATGTGTGCTCTCTTCAGAGACCACACATGGATCCACCACTGTCATTGCATGTGTGTTCTATTCACTAACAAAACCAGAGTTATTGCATGTGTGTTCTTTTCACATACCAGATATAGATCACCAGTGTCATTGCATGTGTGCTCTCTTCAGAGACCACACATGGATCCACCAGTGTCATTGCATGTGTGTTCTTTTTAGTAACAACAACAAGAGTCATTGAAATGTGTGTTCTTCCTCACATACCACCTATGGATCCAGCAGTGTCATTGCATGTGTGTTCTTTTCACTAACAACAACCAGAGTCATTGCATATGTGTTCTTTTCACATACCACATATGGATCCACCAGTGTCATTGCATGTGTGTTCTTTTTAGTAACAACATCCAGAGTCATTTTGCATGTGTGTTCTTCTCACATACCACCTATGGATCCACCGGTGTCATTGAAATGTGTGTTCTCTTTAGAGATCACCTATGGATCCACCAGTGTCATTGCATGTGTGTTCTTTTCATTAACAACAACCAGAGTCATTGCATGTGTGTTCTTTTCACATACCACATATGGATCCACCAGTGTGATTGAAATGTGTGTTCTCTACAGAGACCACGTATGGATCCACCAGTGACATTGCATGTGTGTTCTTACTACTAACAAGAACCAGAGTCATTGCATGTGTGTTCTTTTCACATACCACATATGGATCCACCGGTGTCATTTTGCATGTGTGTTCTCTTCACATACCACCTATGGATCTACCAGTGTCATTGCATGTGTGTTCTTTTTAGTAACAACAACCAGAGTCATTTTGCATGTGTGTTCTCTTCACATACCACATATGGATCCACCAGTGTCATTGCATGTGTGTTCTTTTTAGTAACAACAACCAGAGTCATTTTGCATGTGTGTTCTTCTCACATACCACCGATGGATCCACCAGTGTCATTGCATGTGTGCTCTCTTCAGAGACCACACATGGATCCACCAGTGTCATTGCATGTGTGTTATTTTTAGTAACAACAACAAGAGTCATTGAAATGTGTGTTCTTCGCACATACCACCTATGGATCCACCAGTGTCATTGCATGTGTGTTCTTTTCACTAACAACAACCAGAGTCATTGCATGTGTGTTCTTTTCACATACCACATATGGATCCACCAGTTTCATTGAAATGTGTGTTGTCTACAAAGACCACACATGGATCCACCAGTGTCATTGCATGTGTGTTCTTTTCACATACGACCTATAGATCCACCAGTGTCATTGCATGTGTGTTCTTTTCACAATCGACCCATGGATCCAGCAGTGTCATTGCATGTGTGTTCTGTTCACATACCACATATGAATCCACTAGTGTCATTAAAATGTGTGTTCTCTACAGGGACCACACATGGATCCACCGGTGTCATTGCATGTGTGTTCTTCTTACTAACAACAACAAGAGTCATTGAAATGTGTGCTCTCTTCAGAGACCACACATGGATCCACCAGTGTTATTGCATGTGTGTTCTTTTCACTAACAACAACCAGAGTCATTGCATATGTGTTCTTTTCACATACTAGTTTGATTGAACTGTGTGTTCTCTACAGAGACCACATATGTGTCCACCAGTGTCATTGCATGTGTTTTCTTTTCACTAACAACAACCAGAGTAATTGCATGTGAGTTATTTTCACATACCACATATGGATCCACCAGTGTCATTTTGCATGTGTGTTCTCTTCACATGCCACCTATGGATCCACAAGTGTCATTGCATGTGTGTTCTTTTTAGTAACAACAACCAGAGTCATTTTGCACGTGTGTTCTTCTCACATACCACCTATGGATCCACCAGTGTCATTGCATGTGTGTTCATTTCATAATCCACCTATGGATCCACCAGTGTCATTGCATGTGTGTTATTTTTAGTAACAATAACCAGAGTCATTTTGCATGTGTGTTCCTCTCACATACCACCTATGGATCCACCAGGTGTCATTTGCATGTGTGTTCTTTTTAACTAACAACAACCAGAGTCATTGCATGTGTCTTCTTTTCACATACCACATATGGATCCACTAGTGTCATATAAATGTGTGTTCTCTACAGAGACCACACATGGATCCACCAGTGTCATTGCATGTGTGTTCTTTTTAGTAACAACAACCAGTCATTTTGCATGTGTGTTCTTTTCACATACCACTTATGGATCCACCTGTGTCATTGCATGTGTGTTCTCTTCACAATCCACACATGGATCCACCAGTGTCATTGCATGTGTGTTCTTTTCGTAAGAACAACCAGTATCATTGCATGTGTGTTCTCTTCAGAGACCATACATGGATCCACCAGTGTCATTGCATGTGTGTTCTTTTCACTAACAACAACCAGAGACATTGCATGTGTGTTCTTTTCACATACCACATATGGATCCACCAGTGTCATATAGATGTGTGTTCTCTACAGAGACCACACATGGATCCACCAGTGTCATTGCATGTGTGTTCTTTTTAGTAACAACAACCAGTCATTTTGCATGTGTGTTCTTTTCACATACCACCTATGGATCCACCTGTGTCATTGCATGTGTGTTCTCTTCACAATCCACACATGGATCCACCAGTGTCATTGCATGTGTGTTCTTTTAGTAAGAACAACCAGTATCATTGCATGTGTGTTCTCTTCAGAGACCATACATGGATCCACCAGTGTCATTGCATGTGTGTTCTTTTCACATACCACATATGGATCCACCAGTGTCATATAAATGTGTGTTCTCTACAGAGACCATACATGGATCCACCAGTGTCATTGCATGTGTGTTCTTTTTACTAACAACAACAAGAGTCATTGAAATGTGTGCTCTCTTCAGAGACCACACATGGATCCACCAGTGTTATTGCATGTGTGTTCTTTTCACTAACAACAACCAGAGTCATTGCATATGTGTTCTTTTCACATACTAGTTTGATTGAACTGTGTGTTCTCTACAGAGACCACCTATGTGTCCACCAGTGTCATTGCATGTGTTTTCTTTTCACTAACAACAACCAGAGTCATTGCATGTGAGTTATTTTCACATACCACATATGGATCCACCAGTGTCATTTTGCATGTGTGTTCTCTTCACATGCCACCTATGGATCCACAAGTGTCATTGCATGTGTGTTCTTTTTAGTAACAACAACCAGAGTCATTTTGCACGTGTGTTCTTCTCACATACCACCTATGGATCCACCAGTGTCATTGCATGTGTGTTCATTTCATAATCCACCTATGGATCCACCAGTGTCATTGCATGTGTGTTATTTTTAGTAACAATAACCAGAGTCATTTTGCATGTGTGTTCCTCTCACATACCACCTATGGATCCACCAGTGTCATTTTGCATGTGTGTTCTTTTTCACTAACAACAACCAGAGTCATTGCATGTGTGTTCTTTTCACATACCACATATGGATCCACTAGTGTCATATAAATGTGTGTTCTCTACAGAGACCACACATGGATCCACCAGTGTCATTGCATGTGTGTTCTTTTTAGTAACAACAACCAGTCATTTTGCATGTGTGTTCTTTTCACATACCACCTATGGATCCACCTGTGTCATTGCATGTGTGTTCTCTTGACAATCCACACATGGATCCACCAGTGTCATTGCATGTGTGTTCTTTTTAGTAACAACAACCAGTATCATTGCATGTGTGTTCTCTTCAGAGACCATACATGGATCCACCAGTGTCATTGCATGTGTGTTCTTTTCACTAACAAAAACCAGAGACATTGCATGTGTGTTCTTTTCACATACCACATATGGATCACCAGTGTCATTGCATGTGTGCTCTTTTCAGAGACCACACATGGATCCACCAGTGTCATTGCATGTGTGTTCTTTTTAGTAACAACAACCAGAGTCATTTTGCATGTGTGTTCTTTTCACATACCACCTATAGATCCACCAGTGTCATTGCATGTGTGTTCTTTTCACAATCCACCCATGGATCCACCAGTGTCATTGCATGTGTGTTCTTTTCACATACCACATATGGATCCACTAGTGTCATTAAAATGTGTGTTCTCTACAGGGACCACACATGGATCCACCGGTGTCATTGCATGTGTGTTCTTTTTACTAACAACAACAAGAGTCATTGAAATGTGTGCTCTCTTCAGAGACCACACATGGATCCACCACTGTCATTGCATGTGTGTTCTATTCACTAACAAAACCAGAGTTATTGCATGTGTGTTCTTTTCACATACCAGATATAGATCACCAGTGTCATTCCATGTGTGCTCTCTTCAGAGACCACACATGGATCCACCAGTGTCATTGCATGTGTGTTCTTTTTAGTAACAACAACAAGAGTCATTGAAATGTGTGTTCTTCCCACATACCACCTATGGATCCAGCAGTGTCATTGCATGTGTGTTCTTTTCACTAACAACAACCAGAGTCATTGCATGTGTGTTCTTTTCACATACCACATATGGATCCACCAGTTTCATTGAAATGTGTGTTGTCTACAAAGACCACACATGGATCCACCAGTGTCATTGCATGTGTGTTCTTTTCACATACGACCTATGGATCCACCAGTGTCATTGCATGTGTGTTCTCTTGACAATCCACACATGGATCACCAGTGTCATTGCATGTGTGTTCTTTTTAGTAACAACAACCAGTGTCATTTCATGTGTGTTCTCTTCAGATACCACACATGGATCCACCAGTGTCACTGCATGTGTGTTCTTTTCACTAACAACAACCAGAGTCACTGCATGTGTGTTCTTTTCACATACCACATATGGATCACCAGTGTCATTGCATGTGTGCTCTCTTCAGAGACCACACATGGATCCACCAGTGTCATTGCATGTGTGTTCTTTTTAGTAACAACTAGTGTCATTTTGCACGTGTGTTCTTCTCACATACCACCTATGGATCCACCAGTGTCATTGCATGTGTGTTCATTTCATAATCCACCTATGGATCCACCAGTGTCATTGCATGTGTGTTATTTTTAGTAACAACAACCAGAGTCATTTTGCATGTGTGTTCCTCTCACATACCACCTATGGATCCACCAGTGTCATTTTGCATGTGTGTTCTTTTTCACTAACAACAACCAGAGTCATTGCATGTGTGTTCTTTTCACATACCACGTATGGATCCACCAGTGTCATATAAATGTGTGTTCTCTACAGAGACCACACATGGATCCACCAGTGTCATTGCATGTGTGTTCTTTTTAGTAACAACAACCAGTCATTTTGCATGTGTGTTCTTTTCACATACCACCTATGGATCCACCTGTGTCATTGCATGTGTGTTCTCTTCACAATCCACACATGGATCCACCAGTGTCATTGCATGTGTGTTCTTTTAGTAAGAACAAACAGTATCATTGCATGTGTGTTCTCTTCAGAGACCATACATGGATCCACCAGTGTCATTGCATGTGTGTTCTTTTCACTAACAACAACCAGAGACATTGCATGTGTGTTCTTTTCACATACCACATATGGATCCACCAGTGTCATATAAATGTGTGTTCTCTACAGAGACCACACATGGATCCACCAGTGTCATTGCATGTGTGTTCTTTTTTAACAACAACCAGTCATTTTGCATGTGTGTTCTTTTCACATACCACATATGGATCCACCAATGTCATTCCATGTGTGCTCTGTTCACAATCCACACATGGATCCACCAGTGTCATTGGATGCGTGTTCTTTTTAGTAACAACAACCAGTGTCATTGCATGTGTGTTCTTTTCAGAGACCACACATGGATCCACCAGTGTCATTGCATGTGTGTTCTTTTCACTAACAACAACCAGAGACATTGCATGTGTGTTCTTTTCACATACCACGTATGGATCACCAGTGTCATTGCATGTGTGCTCTTTTCAGAGACCACACATGGATCCACCAGTGTCATTGCATGTGTGTTCTTTTTAGTAACAACAACCAGAGTCATTTTGCATGTGTGTTCTTTTCACATACCACCTATAGATCCACCAGTGTCATTGCATGTGTGTTCTTTTCACAATCGACCCATGGATCCAGCAGTGTCATTGCATGTGTGTTCTGTTCACATACCACAGATGAATCCACTAGTGTCATTAAAATGTGTGTTCTCTACAGGGACCACACATGGATCCACCGGTGTCATTGCATGTGTGTTCTTCTTACTAACAACAACAAGAGTCATTGAAATGTGTGCTCTCTTCAGAGACCACACATGGATCCACCAGTGTTATTGCATGTGTGTTCTTTTCAATAACAACAACCAGAGTCATTGCATATGTGTTCTTTTCACATACTAGTTTGATTGAACTGTGTGTTCTCTACAGAGACCACATATGTGTCCACCAGTGTCATTGCATGTGTTTTCTTTTCACTAACAACAACCAGAGTAATTGCATGTGAGTTATTTTCACATACCACATATGGATCCACCAGTGTCATTTTGCATGTGTGTTCTCTTCACATGCCACCTATGGATCCACAAGTGTCATTGCATGTGTGTTCTTTTTAGTAACAACAACCAGAGTCATTTTGCACGTGTGTTCTTCTCACATACCACCTATGGATCCACCAGTGTCATTGCATGTGTGTTCATTTCATAATCCACCTATGGATCCAGCAGTGTCATTGCATGTGTGTTATTTTTAGTAACAATAACCAGAGTCATTTTGCATGTGTGTTCCTCTCACATACCACCTATGGATCCACCAGTGTCATTTTGCATGTGTGTTCTTTTTAACTAACAACAACCAGAGTCATTGCATGTGTGTTCTTTTCACATACCACATATGGATCCACTAGTGTCATATAAATGTGTGTTCTCTACAGAGACCACACATGGATCCACCAGTGTCATTGCATGTGTGTTCTTTTTAGTAACAACAACCAGTCATTTTGCATGTGTGTTCTTTTCACATACCACTTATGGATCCACCTGTGTCATTGCATGTGTGTTCTCTTCACAATCCACACATGGATCCACCAGTGTCATTGCATGTGTGTTCTTTTCGTAAGAACAACCAGTATCATTGCATGTGTGTTCTCTTCAGAGACCATACATGGATCCACCAGTGTCATTGCATGTGTGTTCTTTTCACTAACAACAACCAGAGACATTGCATGTGTGTTCTTTTCACATACCACATATGGATCCACCAGTGTCATATAGATGTGTGTTCTCTACAGAGACCACACATGGATCCACCAGTGTCATTGCATGTGTGTTCTTTTTAGTAACAACAACCAGTCATTTTGCATGTGTGTTCTTTTCACATACCACCTATGGATCCACCTGTGTCATTGCATGTGTGTTCTCTTCACAATCCACACATGGATCCACCAGTGTCATTGCATGTGTGTTCTTTTAGTAAGAACAACCAGTATCATGGCATGTGTGTTCTCTTCAGAGACCATACATGGATCCACCAGTGTCATTGCATGTGTGTTCTTTTCACATAGCACATATGGATCCACCAGTGTCATATAAATGTGTGTTCTCTACAGAGACCACACATGGATCCACCAGTGTCATTGCATGTGTGTTCTTTTTACTAACAACAACAAGAGTCATTGAAATGTGTGCTCTCTTCAGAGACCACACATGGATCCACTAGTGTTATTGCATGTGTGTTCTTTTCACTAACAACAACCAGAGTCATTGCATATGTGTTCTTTTCACATACTAGTTTGATTGAACTGTGTGTTCTCTACAGAGACCACCTATGTGTCCACCAGTGTCATTGCATGTGTTTTCTTTTCACTAACAACAACCAGAGTCATTGCATGTGAGTTATTTTCACATACCACATATGGATCCACCAGTGTCATTTTGCATGTGTGTTCTCTTCACATGCCACCTATGGATCCACAAGTGTCATTGCATGTGTGTTCTTTTTAGTAACAACAACCAGAGTCATTTTGCACGTGTGTTCTTCTCACATACCACCTATGGATCCACCAGTGTCATTGCATGTGTGTTCATTTCATAATCCACCTATGGATCCACCAGTGTCATTGCATGTGTGTTATTTTTAGTAACAACAACCAGAGTCATTTTGCATGTGTGTTCCTCTCACATACCACCTATGGATCCACCAGTGTCATTTTGCATGTGTGTTCTTTTTCACTAACAACAACCAGAGTCATTGCATGTGTGTTCTTTTCACATACCACATATGGATCCACTAGTGTCATATAAATGTGTGTTCTCTACAGAGACCACACATGGATCCACCAGTGTCATTGCATATGTGTTCTTTTTAGTAACAACAACCAGTCATTTTGCATGTGTGTTCTTTTCACATACCACCTATGGATCCACCTGTGTCATTGCATGTGTGTTCTCTTCACAATCCACACATGGATCCACCAGTGTCATTGCATGTGTGTTCTTTTAGTAAGAACAAACAGTATCATTGCATGTGTGTTCTCTTCAGAGACCATACATGGATCCACCAGTGTCATTGCATGTGTGTTCTTTTCACTAACAACAACCAGAGACATTGCATGTGTGTTCTTTGCACATACCACATATGGATCCACCAGTGTCATATAAATGTGTGTTCTCTACAGAGACCACACATGGATCCACCAGTGTCATTGCATGTGTGTTCTTTTTAGTAACAATAACCAGAGTCATTTTGCATGTGTGTTCCTATCACATACCACCTATGGATCCACCAGTGTCATTTTGCATGTGTGTTCTTTTTCACTAACAACAACCAGAGTCATTGCATGTGTGTTCTTTTCACATCCCATATATGGATCCACTAGTGTCATATAAATGTGTGTTCTCTACAGAGACCACACATGGATCCACCAGTGTCAGTGCATGTATGTTCTTTTTAGTAACAACAACTAGTCATTTTGCATGTGTGTTCTTTTCACATACCACCTATGGATCCACCTGTGTCATTGCATGTGTGTTCTCTTCACAATCCACACATGGATCCACCAGTGTCATTGCATGTGTGTTCTTTTAGTAAGAACAACCAGTATCATTGCATGTGTGTTCTCTTCAGAGACCATACATGGATCCACCAGTGTCATTGCATGTGTGTTCTTTTCACTAACAACAACCAGAGACATTGCATGTGTGTTCTTTTCACATACCACGTATGGATCACCAGTGTCATTGCAGGTGTGCTCTTTTCAGAGACCACACATGGATCCACCAGTGTCATTGCATGTGTGTTCTTTTTAGTAACAACAACCAGAGTCATTTTGCATGTGTGTTCTTTTCACATACCACCTATAGATCCACCAGTGTCATTGCATGTGTGTTCTTTTCACAATCCACCCATGGATCCACCAGTGTCATTGCATGTGTGTTCTTTTCACATACCACATATGGATCCACTAGTGTCATTAAATGTGTGTTCTCTACAGGGACCACACATGGATCCACCGGTGTCATTGCATGTGTGTTCTTTTTACTAACAACAACAAGAGTCATTGAAATGTGTGCTCTCTTCAGAGACCACACATGGATCCACCACTGTCATTGCATGTGTGTTCTATTCACTAACAACAACCAGAGTTATTGCATGTGTGTTCTTTTCACATACCAGATATAGATCACCAGTGTCATTCCATGTGTGCTCTCTTCAGAGACCACACATGGATCCACCAGTGTCATTGCATGTGTGTTCTTTTTAGTAACAACAACAAGAGTCATTGAAATGTGTGTTCTTCCCACATACCACCTATGGATCCAGCAGTGTCATTGCATGTGTGTTCTTTTCACAAACAACAACCAGAGTCATTGCATATGTGTTCTTTTCACATACCACATATGGATCCACCAGTGTCATTGCATGTGTGTTCTTTTTAGTAACAACATCCAGAGTCATTTTGCATGTGTGTTCTTCTCACATACCACCTATGGATCCACCGGTGTCATTGAAATGTGTGTTCTCTTTAGAGATCACCTATGGATCCACCAGTGTCATTGCATGTGTGTTCTTTTCATTAACAACAACCAGAGTCATTGCATGTGTGTTCTTTTCACATACCACATATGGATCCACCAGTGTGATTGAAATGTGTGTTCTCTACAGAGACCACGTATGGATCCACCAGTGACATTGCATGTGTGTTCTTACTACTAACAAGAACCAGAGTCATTGCATGTGTGTTCTTTTCACATACCACATATGGATCCACCGGTGTCATTTTGCATGTGTGTTCTCTTCACATACCACCTATGGATCTACCAGTGTCATTGCATGTGTGTTCTTTTTAGTAACAACAACCAGAGTCATTTTGCATGTGTGTTCTCTTCACATACCACATATGGATCCACCAGTGTCATTGCATGTGTGTTCTTTTTAGTAACAACAACCAGAGTCATTTTGCATGTGTGTTCTTCTCACATACCACCGATGGATCCACCAGTGTCATTGCATGTGTGCTCTCTTCAGAGACCACACATGGATCCACCAGTGTCATTGCATGTGTGTTATTTTTAGTAACAACAACAAGAGTCATTGAAATGTGTGTTCTTCGCACATACCACCTATGGATCCACCAGTGTCATTGCATGTGTGTTCTTTTCACTAACAACAACCAGAGTCATTGCATGTGTGTTCTTTTCACATACCACATATGGATCCACCAGTTTCATTGAAATGTGTGTTGTCTACAAAGACCACACATGGATCCACCAGTGTCATTGCATGTGTGTTCTTTTCACATACGACCTATAGATCCACCAGTGTCATTGCATGTGTGTTCTTTTCACAATCGACCCATGGATCCAGCAGTGTCATTGCATGTGTGTTCTGTTCACATACCACATATGAATCCACTAGTGTCATTAAAATGTGTGTTCTCTACAGGGACCACACATGGATCCACCGGTGTCATTGCATGTGTGTTCTTCTTACTAACAACAACAAGAGTCATTGAAATGTGTGCTCTCTTCAGAGACCACACATGGATCCACCAGTGTTATTGCATGTGTGTTCTTTTCACTAACAACAACCAGAGTCATTGCATATGTGTTCTTTTCACATACTAGTTTGATTGAACTGTGTGTTCTCTATAGAGACCACATATGTGTCCACCAGTGTCATTGCATGTGTTTTCTTTTCACTAACAACAACCAGAGTAATTGCATGTGAGTTATTTTCACATACCACATATGGATCCACCAGTGTCATTTTGCATGTGTGTTCTCTTCACATGCCACCTATGGATCCACAAGTGTCATTGCATGTGTGTTCTTTTTAGTAACAACAACCAGAGTCATTTTGCACGTGTGTTCTTCTCACATACCACCTATGGATCCACCAGTGTCATTGCATGTGTGTTCATTTCATAATCCACCTATGGATCCACCAGTGTCATTGCATGTGTGTTATTTTTAGTAACAATAACCAGAGTCATTTTGCATGTGTGTTCCTCTCACATACCACCTATGGATCCACCAGTGTCATTTTGCATGTGTGTTCTTTTTCACTAACAACAACCAGAGTCATTGCATGTGTGTTCTTTTCACATACCACATATGGATCCACTAGTGTCATATAAATGTGTGTTCTCTACAGAGACCACACATGGATCCACCAGTGTCATTGCATGTGTGTTCTTTTTAGTAACAACAACCAGTCATTTTGCATGTGTGTTCTTTTCACATACCACCTATGGATCCACCTGTGTCATTGCATGTGTGTTCTCTTCACAATCCACACATGGATCCACCAGTGTCATTGCATGTGTGTTCTTTTAGTAACAACAACCACTATCATTGCATGTGTGTTCTCTTCAGAGACCATACATGGATCCACCAGTGTCATTGCATGTGTGTTCTTTTCACTAACAACAACCAGAGACATTGCATGTGTGTTCTTTTCACATACCAGATATGGATCCACCAGTGTCATATAAATGTGTGTTCTCTACAGAGACCACACATGGATCCACCAGTGTCATTGCATGTGTGTTCTTTTTAGTAACAACAACCAGTCATTTTGCATGTGTGTTCTTTTCACATACCACCTATGGATCCACCTGTGTCATTGCATGTGTGTTCTCTTCACAATCCACACATGGATCCACCAGTGTCATTGCATGTGTGTTCTTTTAGTAACAACAACCAGTATCATTGCATGTGTGTTCTCTTCAGAGACCATACTTGGATCCACCAGTGTCATTGCATGTGTGTTCTTTTCACTAACAACAACCAGAGACATTGCATGTGTGTTCTTTTCACATACCACGTATGGATCACCAGTGTCATTGCATGTGTGCTCTTTTCAGAGACCACACATGGATCCACCAGTGTCATTGCATGTGTGTTCTTTTTAGTAACAACAACCAGAGTCATTTTGCATGTGTGTTATTTTCACATACCACCTATAGATCCACCAGTGTCATTGCATGTGTGTTCTTTTCACAATCCACCCATGGATCCACCAGTGTCATTGCATGTGTGTTCTTTTCACATACCACATATGGATCCACTAGTGTCATTGAAATGTGTGTTCTCTACAGGGACCACACATGGATCCACCGGTGTCATTGCATGTGTGTTCTTTTTACTAACAACAACAAGAGTCATTGAAATGTGTGCTCTCTTCAGAAACCACACATGGATCCACCACTGTCATTGCATGTGTGTTCTGTTCACTAACAACAACCAGAGTTATTGCATGTGTGTTCTTTTCACATACCACATATAGAGCACCAGTGTCATTGCATGTGTGCTCTCTTCAGAGACCACACATGGATCCACCAGTGTCATTGCATGTGTGTTCTTTTTAGTAACAACAACAAGAGTAATTGAAATTTGTGTTCTTCTCACATACCACCTATGGATCCACCGGTGTTATTGCATGTGTGTTCTTTTCACTAACAACAACCAGAGTCATTGCATATGTGTTCTCTTTACATACCACCTATGGATCCACCAGTGTCATTGCATGTGTGTTCTTTTTAGTAACAACATCCAGAGTCATTTTGCATGTGTGTTCTTCTCACATACCACCTATGGATCCACCTGTGTCATTGCATGTGTGTTGTTTTCACTAATGAAAACGGCCATAAAGCGCGAAAATGATGATTTTTTGTTCATAACTGTCAAACAAGTATCTAGTCTTACGGTCGTTTTATATCACTCTAGAACCCAAAACTATGGGCAATAGCTCATGAACATGGCCATAAAGCGTGAAAACGACGAGTTTTTGGTCATAACTCGCAAACATATATCAGGTCTTACGGTCGTTGTAAATCGCGCTCGAACCCCAAAATTGTGGGGAATAGCTCATGAAAATGGCCATAAAGCGCAAAAAACGGCAATTTTTTGTCATAAATCTCAAATATGTATTTGGTCTTACGGTCGTTGTAAATCGCCCCAGAAGCCCAAAACTATGGGCAATAGCTCATGAAAACGGCCATAAAGCGCGAAAACGATGATTTTTTGGTCATAACTCTCAAACATGTATCTAGTCTTACGGTCGTTGTAAATCACCCTGGAACCCCAAAACTATGGTTAATAGCTCATGAAAATGGCCATAAAGAGCGAAAACGACAAGTTTTTGGTCATAACTCTCAAGCATTATATCGAGTCTTACGCTCATTGTAAATCGCCCTAGAACCCCAAAACTATGGCTAATAGCTCACGAAAATGGCCATAAAGCGCAAAAACATCGATTTCTTGGTCATAAATCTCAAACATGTATTTTGTCTTACGGTCGTTGTAAATCGCCCAAGCAGCCCAAAACTATGGGCAATAACTCATGAAAACGGCCATAAAGCGCGAAAACGATGATTTTTTGGTCATAACTCTCAAACATGTATCTAGTCTTACGGTCGTGGTAACTCGCCCTAGAACCCCAACACTATGGTTAATAGCTCATGAACATGGCCATAAAGAGCGAAAACGACGAGTTTTTGGTCATAACTCTCAACCATTATATCGAGTCTTACGCTGATTGTAAATCGCCCTAAAACCCCAAAACTACGGTCAATAGCTCATGAAAATGGCCATAAAGCGCAAAAACGTCGAGTTTTTGGGAATGAATCTCATACATGTATTGGGTCTTACGGTCATTCTATAAAGCCCAAGAAGCCCAAAACTATGGGCAATAGCTCATGCAAACGGCCATAAAGCGCGAAAACGATGAGTTTTGGTCATAACTCTCAAACTTGTAGTAGGTCTTATAATCATTGTAATTGCCCTCGAACCCTAAAACTCTAGGCAATAGCTCATGAAAACGTCCATAAAGCATGTGTGTTCTTTTCACATACCACATATGGATCCACCAGTGTCATTGAAATGTGTGTTCTCTACAGAGACCACACATGGATCCACTAGTGTCATTGCATGTGTGTTCTTTTAGTAACAACAACCAGTCATTTTGCATGTGTGTTCTCTTCACATGCCACCTATGGATCCACAAGTGTCATTGCATGTGTGTTCTTTTTAGTAACAACAACTAGAGTCATCTTGCACGTGTGTTCTTCTCACATACCACCTATGGATCCACCAGTGTCATTGCATGTGTGTTCATTTCATAATCCACCTATGGATCCACCAGTGTCATTGCATGTGTGTTATTTTTAGTAACAACAACTAGAGTCATTTTGCATGTGTGTTCCTCTCACATACCACCTATGGATCCACCAGTGTCATTTTTCATGTGTTCTTTTTCACTAACAACAACCAGAGTCATTGCATGTGTGTTTTTTTCACATACCACATATGGATCCACCAGTGTCATATAAATGTGTGTTCTCTACAGAGACCACACATGGATCCACCAGTGTCATTGCATGTGTGTTCTTTTTAGTAACAACAACCAGTCATTTTGCATGTGTGTTCTTTTCACATACCACCTATGGATCCACCTGTGTCATTTCATGTGTGTTCTCTTCACAATCCACACATGGATCCACCAGTGTCATTGCATGTGTGTTCTTTTAGTAACACCAACCACTATCATTGCATGTGTGTTCTCTTCAGAGACCATACATGGATCCACAAGTGTCATTGCATGTGTGTTATTTTCACTAACAACAACCAGAGACATTGCATGTGTGTTCTTTTCACATACCACATATGGATCCACCAGTGTCATATAAATGTGTGTTCTCTACAGAGACCACACATGGATCCACCAGTGTCATTGCATGTGTGTTCTTTTTAGTAACAACAACCAGTCATTTTGCATGTGTGTTCTTTTCACATACCACCTATGGATCCACCTGTGTCATTGCATGTGTGTTCTCTTCACAATCCACACATGGATCCACCAGTGTCATTGCATGTGTGTTCTTTTAGTAACAACAACCAGTATCATTGCCTGTGTGTTCTCTTCAGAGACCATACTTGGATCCACCAGTGTTATTGCATGTGTGTTCTTTTCACTAACAACAACCAGAGACATTGCATGTGTGTTCTTTTCACATACCACGTATGGATCACCAGTGTCATTGCATGTGTGCTCTTTTCAGAGACCACACATTGATCCACTAGTGTCATTGCATGTGTGTTCTTTTTAGTAACAACAACCAGAGTCATTTTGCATGTGTGTTATTTTCACATACCACCTATAGATCCACCAGTGTCATTGCATGTGTGTTCTTTTCACAATCCACCCATGGATCCACCAGTGTCATTGCATGTGTGTTCTTTTCACATACCACATATGGATCCACTAGTGTCATTGAAATGTGTGTTCTCTACAGGGACCACACATGGATCCACCGGTGTCATTACATGTGTGTTCTTTTTACTAACAACAACAAGAGTCATTGAAATGTGTGCTCTCTTCAGAAACCACACATGGATCCACCACTGTCATTGCATGTGTGTTCTGTTCACTAACAACAACCAGAGTTATTGCATGTGTGTTCTTTTCACATACCACACATAGAGCACCAGTGTCATTGCATGTGTGCTCTCTTCAGAGACCACACATGGATCCACCAGTGTCATTGCATGTGTGTTCTTTTTAGTAACAACAACAAGAGTAATTGAAATGTGTGTTCTTCTCACATACCACCTATGGATCCACAAGTGTCATTGCATGTGTGTTCTTTTTAGTAACAACAACTAGAGTCATCTTGCACGTGTGTTCTTCTCACATACCACCTATGGATCCACCAGTGTCATTGCATGTGTGTTCATTTCATAATCCACCTATGGATCCACCAGTGTCATTGCATGTGTGTTATTTTTAGTAACAACAACTAGAGTCATTTTGCATGTGTGTTCCTCTCACATACCACCTATGGATCCACCAGTGTCATTTTGCATGTGTTCTTTTTCACTAACAACAACCAGAGTCATTGCATGTGTGTTTTTTTCACATACCACATATGGATCCACCAGTGTCATATAAATGTGTGTTCTCTACAGAGACCACACATGGATCCACCAGTGTCATTGCATGTGTGTTCTTTTTAGTAACAACAACCAGTCATTTTGCATGTGTGTTCTTTTCACATACCACCTATGGATCTACCTGTGTCATTTCATGTGTGTTCTCTTCACAATCCACACATGGATCCACCAGTGTCATTGCATGTGTGTTCTTTTAGTAACAACAACCACTATCATTGCATGTGTGTTCTCTTCAGAGACCATACATGGATCCACAAGTGTCATTGCATGTGTGTTATTTTCACTAACAACAACCAGAGACATTGCATGTGTGTTCTTTTCACATACCAGATATGGATCCACCAGTGTCATATAAATGTGTGTTCTCTACAGAGACCACACATGGATCCACCAGTGTCATTGCATGTGTGTTCTTTTTAGTAACAACAACCAGTCATTTTGCATGTGTGTTCTTTTCACATACCACCTATGGATCCACCTGTGTCATTGCATGTGTGTTCTCTTCACAATCCACACATGGATCCACCAGTGTCATTGCATGTGTGTTCTTTTAGTAACAACAACCAGTATCATTGCATGTGTGTTCTCTTCAGAGACCATACTTGGATCCACCAGTGTCATTGCATGTGTGTTCTTTTCACTAACAACAACCAGAGACATTGCATGTGTGTTCTTTTCACATACCACGTATGGATCACCAGTGTCATTGCATGTGTGCTCTTTTCAGAGACCACACATGGATCCACCAGTGTCATTGCATGTGTGTTCTTTTTAGTAACAACAACCAGAGTCATTTTGCATGTGTGTTATTTTCACATACCACCTATAGATCCACCAGTGTCATTGCATGTGTGTTCTTTTCACAATCCACCCATGGATCCACCAGTGTCATTGCATGTGTGTTCTTTTCACATACCACATATGGATCCACTAGTGTCATTGAAATGTGTGTTCTCTACAGGGACCACACATGGATCCACCGGTGTCATTGCATGTGTGTTCTTTTTACTAACAACAACAAGAGTCATTGAAATGTGTGCTCTCTTCAGAAACCACACATGGATCCACCACTGTCATTGCATGTGTGTTCTGTTCACTAACAACAACCAGAGTTATTGCATGTGTGTTCTTTTCACATACCACATATAGAGCACCAGTGTCATTGCATGTGTGCTCTCTTCAGAGACCACACATGGATCCACCAGTGTCATTGCATGTGTGTTCTTTTTAGTAACAACAACAAGAGTAATTGAAATTTGTGTTCTTCTCACATACCACCTATGGATCCACCGGTGTTATTGCATGTGTGTTCTTTTCACTAACAACAACCAGAGTCATTGCATATGTGTTCTCTTTACATACCACCTATGGATCCACCAGTGTCATTGCATGTGTGTTCTTTTTAGTAACAACATCCAGAGTCATTTTGCATGTGTGTTCTTCTCACATACCACCTATGGATCCACCTGTGTCATTGCATGTGTGTTGTTTTCACTAATGAAAACGGCCATAAAGCGCGAAAACGATGATTTTTTGTTCATAACTATCAAACAAGTATCTAGTCTTACGGTCGTTTTATATCACTCTAGAACCCAAAACTATGGGCAATAGCTCATGAACATGGCCATAAAGCGTGAAAACGACGAGTTTTTGGTCATAACTCGCAAACATATATCAGGTCTTACGGTCGTTGTAAATCGCGCTCGAACCCCAAAATTGTGGGGAATAGCTCATGAAAATGGCCATAAAGCGCAAAAACGGCAATTTTTTGTCATAAATCTCAAATATGTATTTGGTCTTACGGTCGTTGTAAATCGCCCCAGAAGCCCAAAACTATGGGCAATAGCTCATGAAAACGGCCATAAAGCGCGAAAACGATGATTTTTTGGTCATAACTCTCAAACATGTATCTAGTCTTACGGTCGTTGTAAATCACCCTGGAACCCCAAAACTATGGTTAATAGCTCATGAAAATGGCCATAAAGAGCGAAAACGACAAGTTTTTGGTCATAACTCTCAAGCATTATATCGAGTCTTACGCTCATTGTAAATCGCCCTAGAACCCCAAAACTATGGCTAATAGCTCACGAAAATGGCCATAAAGCGCAAAAACATCGATTTCTTGGTCATAAATCTCAAACATGTATTTTGTCTTACGGTCGTTGTAAATCGCCCAAGCAGCCCAAAACTATGGGCAATAACTCATGAAAACGGCCATAAAGCGCGAAAACGATGATTTTTTGGTCATAACTCTCAAACATGTATCTAGTCTTACGGTCGTGGTAACTCGCCCTAGAACCCCAACACTATGGTTAATAGCTCATGAACATGGCCATAAAGAGCGAAAACGACGAGTTTTTGGTCATAACTCTCAACCATTATATCGAGTCTTACGCTGATTGTAAATCGCCCTAAAACCCCAAAACTACGGTCAATAGCTCATGAAAATGGCCATAAAGCGCAAAAACGTCGAGTTTTTGGGAATGAATCTCATACATGTATTGGGTCTTACGGTCATTCTATAAAGCCCAAGAAGCCCAAAACTATGGGCAATAGCTCATGCAAACGGCCATAAAGCGCGAAAACGATGAGTTTTGGTCATAACTCTCAAACTTGTAGTAGGTCTTATAATCATTGTAATTGCCCTCGAACCCTAAAACTCTAGGCAATAGCTCATGAAAACGTCCATAAAGCACGAAAACGACGAGTGTTTGGTCATAACTCTCAAACATGTATCGGGTTTTATGCTCTATATAAATCACCCAAGAACGCCCAAACTATGGTCAATGGCTCATGAAAATGGCCATAAAGTGCAAAAACGGCGAGTTTTTGGTCATAAATCTCAAACATGTATTTGGTCTTATGGTTGTTGTAAATCGCCCAAGAAGCCTAAAACTATGGGCAATAGCTAATGAAAATGGCCATAAAGCACGAAAACGATGAATTTTTGGTCATAACTCTCAAACATGTATCTAGTTTTATGGTCGTTGTAACTAGCCCAAGAAGCCAAAAACTATGGGTAATAGCTGATGAAACTGGCCATAAAGCGCGAAACTGACGAATTTTAGGTCATAACTCTCAAACATGTAGCTAGTATTACGGTTGTTTTAAATCTCCCTAGAACCCCAAAACTATGGTTAATAGCTCATGAACATGGCCATACTGTGCGAAAACGACGAGTTTTTGGTCATAGCTCTCAAACATGTATCAGGTCTTATGCTCGTAGTAAATCACCCTCAAACCCCAAAACTATGGGGAATAGCTCATGAAAATGGCCATAAAGCGCAAAGACGACAAGTTTTTTGTCATAAATCTCAAACATGTATTTGGTCTTACGGTCATTGTAAATCGCACAAGAATCCCAAAACTATGGGCAATAGCTCACGAAAACGGCCATAAAGCGCGAAAACAATGATTTTTTGGTCATAACTCTCAAACATGTATCTAGTCTTACGGTCGTTGTAAATCGCCCTAGAACCCCAAAACAATGGTTAATAGCTCATGAACATGGCCATAAAGAGCGAAAACGACGAGTTTTTGGTCATAACTCTCAAGCATTATATCGAGTCTTACGCTCATTGTAACTCGCCCTAGAACCCCAAAACTATGGTTAATAGCTCATGAAAATGGCCATAAAGCGCAAAAACGTCGAGTTTTTGGTCATAAATCTCAAACATGTATTGGGTCTTACGGTCGTTGTAAATCGCCCAAGAAGCCCAAAACTATGGGCAATAGCTCATGAAAACGGCCATAAAGCGCGAAAACAATGATTTTTCTGTCATAACTCTCAAACATGTATCTAGTCTTACGGTCGTTGTAAATCGCCCTAGAACCCCAACACTATGGTTAATAGCTCATGAACATGGCCATAAAGAGCAAAAACGACGAGTTTTTTGTCGTGGTGGTGTCACGGCAGATGCCATGGATAGGCTAAAGGTGGGGACTAATACACACTAGGGGAATCCAGGGAGGGATAGTGGAGTGATTCTCCACACAGAAGTTTGTATTGATCTCCTTCCAAGATTACAAGTGCTCCTTGAGCTGTATTGGCAAGAGGAGGAAGAAGGAGCTCTCTTACTCTCACCCACAGATCACACCGGAAACCCTAACCCTCAACCAAATAGAAGAATGACCCCCCCTACAGAATCCCTAGCCCCCCTTTTATAGGGGAGGCTCGGTTCTTTCCTAGGGCATACATGGAGGCATATTCCTAAGAATATACCTGCTCCCAAAGGGGTAAGCCGACCGGGGCGCTTTCCCCCCGCGTCATGCTCTCTTTAGCTACGTGAGCCTCTGCGGCGCCCGCGTCAGCCGACATGGGCATCGTCACCCCTGTCGGCCATGACCCGGTGGTCCCAGTCTTGTCCGCTTCGCTCATGCAGTGCGTACTGGATCCTCCACTGAGTGGACATGGGGGATTGAGCATTTCTGCCGTGACCGGCTTCCTCCCATGGTGAGTTTCATGTTGCAATCTTACCCCGGACTAATTACATGTCAATCATTGTCGCATTTTTGACTCTTTTGTTCGTTCTTTTCCTCAACAATTCCTTCAGCAGACCCTTTAGGACGGCACCGATCCGACCCTTAAGTGGGCACCAGACCGGGAGACTCCGGATGAGGAAGAGCCGGTCCAGGAGATGTTCCTCCCCATGACTGACGCCACGAAACGACCCACGGGTAAATCCTCTTCTATTATAGATTGGCCCGATGATGAAGATGACTCGGATAACGAGGTGATTGAACCATTTGAGGTTGTCCCGCTTTCTTTTGCTTTTCCGCCATCAGCTCACCCCGGCGGTCATATCCACGAGGATCCCCCTCTTGCTACGGGCGAACCTGTTCCGCTGGCATCGAAGAAGAAACGCGGGGCTTCTTCAAGTTCTTCCTCCGGACCTTCCCAACCCGTTAAAAGGTGAAAGAAATCCGGGGACGAGACTGCCTCCAAACCAGCAGGCAAGGCCCCAGCACGAAGGGCTCGGAAACCCAGGGAGGCCGAAACCTCGGATGCGTAAGTCATTTTTTTCTTCTGTAACTTGTTCTTCCTTACTTTAGCGTAATTTTTCTTCTGACTTTATTTGATTTTGCAGGGCTCCGGTGGAGGTCCCTCAAAGTGGATCTAGCATCTCTTCACCTCTCCGACCTAGCCCTTCTCCTCGTCGTGACGACGAGTCACGCCCGCTGAGCCCTATTCTAGAGGGTTCTGCGGCCGCTCCGGGTTCAGCTCGACCTCAGCAAGAGGAGGGTAACCTCGGAGCGTGGGAGACCGGCCCAGCTAGAGCGACGACATCCACCACCTCGAGAATGCCTCAACTAGCAGCCACTGAGGCCACTTTAGCTCCGGCACCAGTTCTAGTACCAGCGACCAGACCAGCAACTAGACCAGCACCAACTCCAACCTCGGCATCAGCACTAAGTCCGGCAGCGAAAGCTTCAGCGCCGGCACGAAGTCCGGCAGCGAGAGTACCCGCGCCTAGCTCCTCTGCATCTTCCGAGTCTTCTCACCTCGACAAGGAGCTACCCCGGCAATTTCTAAGGGGAAAACTGCTGCTACGGCTTCCTCTACCCAGCAAGCCAAGGGCAAGAAAACTCCAGACGCTGCCAAGCCCACTACCGTCGAGTCTGGGCAGCGCACCCTTGTGTCAATGCTCCCCAAGAAGACGTCAGCAGCAAAGGATGTGCCTGCCGAGCCAAACGAAGCCCAACAGTTGGTTCTGCACACCAGCCCCACCCTTGCCTTGGTGGAGAGGAAAGAATCGCACGCAAAGGGCTTGGTGACGCCCCATATGCCCACCAGTGAACGGTACCCTCCGAGCCTGATGGAATTTGTTATGAATTGGAAAAAGGCTGAGATAGTCCAGGATTCTGATCTCCCGGAAAAGTTCGGTCCTGCCGAGTTTTCCGCTCAGATGAACACAACGGCAAAGGCAATTAACCTCGCTGGGCGAATGATGGAGGTACGTTGCTTCCCCCTTGCAAGTTGTAGACAATAACCATTAGTCCCCGAGCCTCTGGGGGAGTGACGTGTTACTCGGCCGGATGCTCCTTAGAAGACTAACGTAGCTCCATGAGAACTTTGAATATGCACACCCCTAGAGCCGGGTTAAGTTCCACTTGGCCCAGATTTTAGTACACTTCGAATATGCACACACCTAGAGCCGGGTTAAGTTCCACTTGGCCCGGATTTTAGTATACTTCGAATATGCACACACCTAGAGCCGGGTTAAGTTCCACTTGGCCCGAATTTTAGTACACTTTGAATATGCATCAAGCTGTCTTAAGTTTATGTATCCCTTTTAGGTGACCACCAACCGCCGGAGTGCGGA
This sequence comes from Avena eriantha, assembly GCA_910589775.1. NCBI lineage: Eukaryota > Viridiplantae > Streptophyta > Magnoliopsida > Poales > Poaceae > Avena > Avena eriantha. Next base: position 23,688 of record CAJUXJ010000851.1, read on the forward strand.
ATTCCAACGCTTGCTGGATACCCACAAGAATCTACGCACGAAGCAGGCTGCACTTATTGCGGAATACGAGAAGAGGGGTAAATTTCTTCCTTAACGCTCCTTCGCTTTCCTTCTTCTTCCTTTGCCGAACTAATCTGATTGTTCAGTTTCCGCAGCTGGGGTGGAAGCTGAAAACAAGATAATGCGAAAGAACTTGGAGCAGATCAAGGGTACGTCCTTTCTGTCTATTTTTACTGTGCTTTCCATCGGCATTTCCTCTTTGGCTCGGCAAGCATTCATACCTCGGCACTGCAGGTCCAACACACTATTCCAGCATCGCTTGAAGATAGTGTGCCTGTGCCTGACGTGATGCTACATTTTCTCGAACAAGCAGGGAAGCACCAAGCCGAGCTAAAGAAGAAAGATGATGAGCTCGCCCTCCTCCGGACCAAAGATGACGAGATAGCCCAGCTCAAAGCTGAAATGGCTAAGATGAAGGCGCAGCACCAAACCGAGCTAAAAAAGGCTGGCCAGGACTACACCGAAGAACGTGAGCGCCTCAAACTGCAAAATGCTAAGGACCGTGAGCTTCTTCAGGAAGCCGAGGTCAAACTTGAGTCGGCAAATGCTGAGCTTGAGCAGCTTCGGAAGAGGCGTGATGCATGTACCAAAGAACTGACCCGGATTCACAGCCATATCTCATGTAATTTCTTTTCCCTTATCCGCCTTACTTTCCCGGGTTACTTCATACTTCGTGTTTTCTCAGCTTCGTCCTTTGCCTTGTTCCCCATGCCACTTTCCAGAATGTACTACCATTGCCAGTGCTGCTGTTGCCAATTTCCGCCGAGAAAGGGGTACTCCCGTCGCTCCTGATGGTGAGAGCATTCACCTTCGACATGGAGGACATATTGGTCAGCCTGTCGTCTCGCGTGGAAATCATTTAGAACTACGACAGAGATCTCCTTGACGTTTCAGTCCGGATCTTCAACACATTCTGGCCCACTGATGACGCTCCAGAGAGAGTTACACATCTCGCTGAAAAGCGCTCGGAAATCGAGACCCAGCTCGACCTCTGGAGATAGTCCGCTGGACGCGCCGCAGCTGATACCATCCTGCACCACATTCTGACGTGGTATGAGAAGATAGATCTCAGCCTCCTTACACGCCTGCGCACCGTAGCCAAATGGACAGACGACCCGGAGTGGGTGGCTCGGCGCTAGGCTTGCGCCCACAGCCTCATCGAATATGCCCCCATTCACGAATGGACTAAGGGTCCGAGCTTCCTGGAAGTCGCTGGCGAAGAAGAAGTTGAGAACATTGAAGATGATTCGGGTGAGGACGAAGAGGACACCGCCTCGGATATCGAAAAGGGCGACGATGTTGCTGAAGTTCCTCCCGCTGGTCCTTAAGTAAAAATACTTGAAAGTTTATGAGATCCCCGGTATGCCGGGTGGAATTGTATTCCAAACATATGTCATATTTTGCTACTAAGTGCTTATGCCGGATTAACTTGGGCGTAGTCCCCGAGTTTCTTTTTCTTGTTCATTCAATCTTTTGGCTCGGATCGTGTCTACCTTGATTCGGTTTTACAACTTACGAATCCGAGCTTCAAAATTGTTTTAACAATACTAGGAAACTATTAGACTTAGCTCAAAAATAAAACTATATAACAGTTTGAAAATAAACATTGGGTTAGTCCGGAAACAAACGTCGGCTCGAATAAATTCTTTTCCTTAGTCGTTTTTCATGTGCTACGCGATTCCAAACTTGAAGCCAATTCTTGTTGGACAGCAGCAAGTCAAAGAGTTGGGGTTTTGGTGCTCACACATACTAATCCGAATTAAGTAGAATAACTTATTCCAGCTGACGCGCAGAAAATAAAAAACATTACTAAGGCAGTCCCTGAGTTATTGCTCGAGGTGCCAACATTCCATTAATAAACTCATTGCCGACATACATACCGACATGTGAGATAACTCGGATACATACACTCTTTAGTTAAGTGTAGAAAGGACGAAGTAGAGCTATATTCCATGGTCGCTTAGATTCCTCTCCGGACCTGTCCGCCTTGTTCTTTTCCTGTGGCTTGGCATCTATAAGATAGTAAGAATCGTTGTGCAATGCTTTGCTCACGATGAATGGCCCTTCCCATGGGGGGATAATTTATCCATTCCAGTAGTACGTTGTACCAACCGGAGCACCAGATCGCCTCCCAAAAGACTCAGGGGCACACTTTCCGGCTATGATAGCGTTGGAGATTTTGCTGATATATGGCCGATCTGGACAGTGCCAATTCTCTCGCTTCTTCCAGCATATCAACATCATTTTGCCGGGCTTCATGCACTTCGGCTTCTGTATATTGGGTGACCCTAGGCGAATCATGCTCTATGTCGGCTGGTAATACGGCTTCTGCCCCATATACCAGAAAGAACGGCGTGTAGCCTGTTGATCGATTCGGAGTTGTTCTTAAGCTCCACAGTACCGCTGGTAGTTCTTTTATCCAGCACCCCGCTGATCTTTGCAGCGGCTCAACGAGCCGGGGTTTTATCCCGGATAACACTAATCCGTTGGATCTTTCCGCTTGTCCGTTTGATGCGGGGTGGGCTATCGAGGCTACGTCCAGCCGGATCCTCTTATCCTGACAGAAACGAGCGAATGCTCCTTCCGCAAAATTTGTGCCATTATCAGTTATGATACTGTGAGGGTAGCCGTATCTCAAGATGATATCTTTGAGAAACGTTACGTCCGTAGCTCCATCACATTTCTTATAGGCTTTACCTCAATCCACTTCGTAAACTTATCCACCATTACCAGAATATGAGTCATATTTCCCCTTGCTGGTTTGAACGGGCCAACCATATCCAAGCACCATACGGCAAACAGCCAAGTGATTGGGATGGTCTTGAGTTCCGACATTGGCATATGTGTCTTGGTAGCGTACCTCTGACAATCATTACATTTTCTCACCAGATCTTCCGCTTGCTCTAAGGCATTTGGCCAGTAGAATCCGTGCCGGAAGGCTTTTGCTACCAAGGCTCGGGATGAGGCATGATGGCCGCACTCCCCCTGATGTATATCTCGGATGATTTCAAGCCCTTCTTCTGGGTCAACACACCGCTGGAGGACATTGGTCACACTTCTTTTGTATAGCTCAGAATTGATGATCGTGTAGGCCTTTGCCCTCCTCTGTGTTTTCCTAGAAAGCACCTCCTCAGTGGGCAACGTTCCATCTTTCAGGAATTGAAATATAGGTAGTGCCCAAGCCGGTATTGGTCGCATGGGAAACACATCCACGTCTATCTCCATCTGATCCACCGGCATAAATTCAACGGGATCACGCTGAACAGTCCCCAGGTTTGCCGAGGCAGTCCCCGAGTTTCGCGCACCAGTTCCTGTGTCAACGTCCATGGGCACAGCTCCGGATTCGGTGTCCTTGGGATGTAGATTGACTCGGATTCTGGGGATGGCCTGATCGATGGTTTCCTGAGGTGCTCTAACACTACACCTGGTGGAATTGCTTGTCTGGTTGACCCGAGCTTCGACAACTTGTCGGCAGCCTCATTTTCCACCCGGGGTACATGATGAAACTCGCATCCCTCAAAGTAACCGGATATCTTCTGCACATGAAACATGTATAGTGCCATTTTTGGATCAAGGGCGTCCCACACTGCGGACACTTGCTGCACCGCTAAATCCGACTCGCCAAAGCATATGATCTGGCGTATGCCAATTTCTTTTGCTACCTTGAGCCCATGCACAAGAGCTTCATACTCGGCGACATTGTTTGATGCCGTGAAATGGATCTGCAGCACATATTTCTACTTGTCCTTTTTTGGCGACGCGAGTACCACTCCGGCACCTAGCCCGGTTTTGGTTTTTGATCCGTCAAAGTGCATTCGCCAATAGTTCGGATCAAGAAGCGGTGGTTCGTACTGCACTTCGGCCCAATCCACGAAAAAGTCTGCCACAGCTTGGGATTTGATGGCTTCTCGTCTGTCATATTGCGGTGCGTAGGGAGCTAGCTCAATTGCCCATTTTGCAATTCTGCCGCTTGCATCCTTGTTACTCATTATCTCGGATATGGGGGCCTCGCAAATGACCCGGATGGGATGCTCCTCAAAGTAGTGCTTCAGTTTCTTGGCGGCCATGTACACGCCATATGCCACTTTCTGATAATGTGGGTAGTTCTGCTTTGAGGCTGACAACACTTCACTCAAATAATACACCGGCCTTTGGACCGACTTACCTTCCTCATCGCGCTCCACCACTATCACTGCACTTACAACCTGGTTGGTTGCGGCTATATAGAGTAACATTGGCTCCTTTGATAGTGGTGAGGCCAGCACTGGTGCCGTGGCTAGCATTTTCTTCAGGTGGGTAAAGGCTTCATTGGCCTGCGGTGTCCAAATGAACTTATCCGACTTTTTCATGAGTTGGTAAAGGGGCAATGCCTTCTCTCGCAATCGACATACAAACCGACTTAATGAGGCCAGGCAACCTGTGAACTTCTGGACATCGTTAAGACACTTCGGCAATTCCATTTGTTCGATGGCCCGGATTTTGGTTGGGTTAACCTCGATCCCTCGGCTGAAATAAGGAAGCCGAGCAATTTTCCAGCCGGGACACCGAAGGTGCATTTTTCTGGGTTAAGCTTCATCCGGAACCTCCTTAGGTTCGCAAACGTTTGCCTGATATCGTCAAGGAGCGTTTTGCTTTCCTTGGTCTTGATAACCACATCATCCATGTACACCTGTACATTTTGACCTATTTGGTCGTGCAAATATTTTTGCATACATCTCTGGTACGTTGCCCCTGCATTACGTAAGCCAAACGGCATGGTCCGATAGAAATAAGCCCCATACGGGGTAATAAATGCAGTCTTTATTTGGGTTCAGAGGTATCTGGTGAAAACCAGAATAAGCATCAATAAATGACAACAGTTCACATCCAGCAGTTGAGTCTATGACCTGATCTATTCTTGGCAGCGGAAATGGATCTTTCGGACACGCCATGTTCAGGTTCGTGTAATCAATACACATGCGCCAGACCACTGCCACGTTCGGGTCATCCTTCTTCTTCTCCACCAACACCGGATTAGACAGCCAATCCGGGTAAAGAACCTCCATGATAAATCCTGCAGCTAGCAACCGAGCTATCTCATCTCCAATGAATTTCCTCCTATCTGCGGTGAAGCGGCGGAGTGGTTGCTTCACCGGCTTAGCTCCGGGTCTTACATTCAAAGAGTGCTCGGCCAACTCCCCCGGAACACCTTGCAAGTCCTGTGTGGACCAAGCAAAAATGTCCCGATTCCCACGGAGGAAGCTGACGAGCTCGCTTTCCTATTTATGACTTAGCCCGGCACCAATTGTTACAGTGCGCTCCGGAAACGTGTCATCGACAGGAACCTTCTTGGTATCTTTCGTGGCCTGGAAGGAAACAGATCGATGCGGGTTACTCAGTGCCGGCATATACTGCTGCGTGGACTGGGCCAAAGCTGCCACCTCTTGAATTTTTCTTTTCTCCTGCGCAATCACAAGAGACTCGGCTAAGTTTGACCTGGCCGACGCACACTCCATGGAACGTCGGAAGGCCACAGCAATGGTAATCACTCCGTTCGGTCCGGGCAATTTCATCTTTAAGTAGCTAACGTGACAGCTTGCCATGAACTTGCTCAGGGCCGGCCTTCCGAGTAATGCATGGTAAGCACTTTCCAAGTTCACCACCTCGAACTCCAGATTTTCAGTTCGACAATTATCTCGCGTGCCGAACAAGACTTCGACCCCGACCTTGCCTATGGGCTCACAAGAAATGCCAGGCACAATGCCATGGAAAGTTGTCCTCGTGGCCTGGAGCATGTTCTCCGAGATACCCAACTTGTGCATTGTGTCCACATACATGATATTTATGCTACTGCCGTTGTCTATCAGTACCTTTGAGAACCTTACGTTGATGCTAGGTCCAATGAATGTAGGATCGAGCACCAACGCTTACGAACCAGGGCTTCGCATGAGCTTGGGATGATCTCTGATGCTCCAGGTGATTTCCTGATCGGACCAAGGCATGTACCTCGTCACTGCAGGCATTACTGCATTCACCTCCATATGCCTATGCTGCATGCTTTTTCTGTCAGTTTTCTCTGTGGTGAATACATAGTAGCTCTGGTGATGCTCCCTGTACTCGTTTCTCCCCTCATTTCCGGGGTGCCTCTGATCCGACTTATGCTGATTTTCTATCTGATGCACTGCATCCCTCCTTTCATTGTTTTCATACCTCGGCGGAGGGGGAGGCAACATTAGCTGTTGCGTGTTCGCTCCGGAGAGCAGTTGCTGCCGGGGTAACTCCTGCCGAGGCTGATCATTCTGGGGTGCCTGAGCATTCCCCGAACCACCTTGCTCGATCTTGCGCATCCACTCACATTGCCTCGTCGTATGACCCGCTGGGTTGTTCGGATTTAGCGTATGAAACATACACGGCTGGTCCAACATTGACTCATAAGTATACCTCGGACGGTCTTTCCTTTCTTGCCACTGCTTCTTTTGTTCCGGTGTCCAAGTTTTCTTGCCATCATTTCTTGGAGTCCACTGCCCTCCAGTTTTCTGGCGTTGGCTACCCCCTGCTCCGGGTTGATCTTGATTCATAGCTGCAACTTGGTGCGAACCGTATCGGTGGTCCAGTCTGTCATCTCTCCTTTTTCCTCTGTAGTCATTCCTTCGGGATGATCCAGATCCATCCCTCTGATAGTACTCATCGCCTGACTCGTTTGAGGCGAGCTGTGGTTGGGTCGGATCACCCAACGCATACGAATCTGCAATCCGGATCATCTCTGCCAACGTAGCTGGCATTTTTGTTTGCACAACTCGCTTCCATATCTGCACCCCTGTGCAAACCACGCTATGGCCTGTGATTCTATCACGCCCTCGCATGAGTTTCTTATGGTACACCACCGGGTCAAGAACTCCCGGTCTGTCTCGTTGGTTCTTTGCTTGCACATAGCTAGGGTGTGTGGCCTATTTGGCCTCTGATATGTACTCAAGAAATTGCTGATAAACATTTCCGCAAAGTCTATCCAGCAGTTGATGGTTCCTGGTGGCAAATTGTTCATCCATACCCTTGCCGGACCTTCCAAAATCTGGGGTACATATCGTACTGCCCATCTCAAGTTGCCAGTGGCAATCTTCACGGCCGTAGCATAGTTTATCAGCCAATCCTCTGGCTTGGTGCTACCGTCATAGGTCTTTGTGCCCCCGGGCAGCTGAAAGTTCGGTACTGGTAGCTCTTTCATGATCCGAGGTCCAAAACATGCTGGACCCGGTGGACCTTGGCATTCAATCTGTTCCGACCTATATAGTCGATCCAGTTTCAACCTTGCATCGTCTGGCATCAAATCTCTACTTCCCAATCTCGACCCTATCACATGATAGTCCGGTCTTGGGTATCCTGCGTTTGCCATTTCCGAATCACCGGTTTTGCTCTCGTGGCGCACCTTTCTGTTGCATACCTTGGCCGGCATCGTGCTCTTGCCTTGGTATGTTCCGCTGCTGCGGTTGTCCTGCTCCAGCCGAATTTCGCTGTCCGGCATTGCCGTTGACAGCGTTCCCTTGACCGGCATAGCCTTGGTCACGGTTACCTCGGCCAGCTTCGCCTCGGCTCACACTCCGTCGATCATCATTTTTCTGCATTTCTTTTTCTTTCCCCGCCCGTCTCGGGTCATACGGGACGATCTGTTTGTTCCGTCTGGCTGAAGTTACCACCTCTTCTCTCCTTTGACCACCATGAGGGGACGATGCAGCTCCTGCGGATTTCTCCGGGTTACCCACCGCCGAATGGACAATCTTGGAGGCTCCAGCTCTCTCCGGGTTTGCCCTGAGCAGCTCCTCGTTTTGCCTATTTGCAATCCGAACCAACTCGTTAACCTATCTTGCTGTCTCTGCCGGGCTTCACCCGTCAGTCCCTCTAATTCGGACGCAGCTGCCTCCGCTGCTCTGAGGTTCTTGGCCAGGGTAATATACCTCGGCAGCCCCACGGACAAACAATTTTCTAATTCCTCAATTTCGGCATCACCTTCTCTGTTCATCTCGCTCATGAGATTTCCCCCTTTCACTTTTACATTATCTACTTTGTTCGCCTTAGCGTACTCACGCAGTGTCATGTTCAACGACTGCTGGGCTGCGGCTATTTTCTTTGCGCCCTCTAGTATTTTCTTCCTAGTTTCTTCCAGCTCGGCCTGTGCACGAGCCGGATCTACCGCGGCTACTACAGGGTTTTCCAAGTTGTCCATTGCCTCTCTCAACACATTTTCCGGCCTCTCTAGCGGAGGACCTCTAACTTTCCTCGGTGCTTTGGGCGTCACCTCCGGATCTGGCACCGGATCCTTGCTCGCACCCGCACCAGGCGCTGTCATCATCACCTCTGCACGGTCCGGGGAACGAGCGATACGCTCCCCGCGAGCCACAGTGAGGGGTGGTTCGCCTGCTTCGACAATGTGGTGCGGATGAACGCAAGACACGTCCACCGCAATGTAGACCTTTTGTGCGCCGAGCTTGACGAAGATGCCGTTGCGCGGGAGGGGGCGCGTGCCGAAGCAGCCTGCGTTGTCGCTGACGAAGTCCCGCACTGCAAAGTGCTGAATGAGCCCGGAAACGATGCGTTCGCCGGTGGCGATGAGGTTTCCCGTCCGGATTTTGACCCCTGCTAGCGCCGCTAGCCCCACGGTGGGCGCCAACTGTCGTGGTGGTGTCACGGCAGATGCCATGGATAGGCAAAAGGTGGGGACTAATACACACTAGGGGAATCCAGGGAGGGATAGTGGAGTGATTCTCCACACAGAAGTTTGTATTGATCTCCTTCCAAGATTACAAGTGCTCCTTGAGCTGTATTGGCGAGAGGAGGAAGAAGGAGCTCTCTTACTCTCACCCAGAAATCACACCGGAAACCCTAACCCTCAACCAAATAGAAGAATGACCCCCCCCTACAGAAGCCCTAGCCCCCCTTTTATAGGGGAGGCTCGGATCCTGCCTAGGGCATACGTGGAGGCATATTCCTAAGAATATGCCTCCTCCCAAAGGGGTAAGCCGACCGGGGCGCTTTTCCCGCCGCGTCATGCTCGCTTTAGCTACGTGAGCCTCTGCGGCGCCCGCGTCAGCTGACATGGGCATTGTCACCCCTGTCGGCCTTGACCTGGTGGTCCCAGTCTTGGTCGCTTCGCTCATGTAGTGCGTATCGGATTCTCCTTTTGACCAGCAAGATTCCTTCGTTCTCCTAGAAGGTAGTTGTGACCCGGATCATGATTGATCCAGCCACACCTATTTCTGCATACAAGTAAAACTTGCACTTCTGACTTACTGCCTAAGTCGGATGTGACCTAGTTAGGCGAACGCCCCCAGTTCCGGATTACGCCGTGATTCGGCCTGCCTTGAGATGACCCGGCCAGCATTCGCTTTAGCCTTGCCGAACCTCGGCTGACATGGCCTTTATACCCCGGCGTGATCCGACCCGGGGGTATCCCCCCAACATTTTTGGTCATAACTCTCAAACATGTATATAGTCTTATGGTCGTTGTAAATCGCCCTAGAACCCCAACACTATGGTTAATAGCTCATGAACATGGCCATAAAGAGCGAAAATGACGAGTTTTTGGTCATAACTGTCAAGCATTATATCGAGTCTTACGCTCATTGTAAATCGCCCTAGAACCACAAAACTATGGTCAATAGCTCATGAAAATGGCCATAAAGCGCAAAAACGTCGAGTTTTTGGTCATAAATCTCAAACATGTATTGGGTCTTACGGTCGTTCTAAATCACCCAAGAAGCCCAAAACTATGGGCAATAGCTCATGAAAACGGCCATAAAACGCGAAAACGATGAGTTTTGGTGATAACTATCAAACATGTAGTAGGTCTTACGATCATTGTAAATTGCCCTCAAACCCTAAAACTGTAGGCAATAGCTCATGAAAACGTCCATAAAGCACGAAAACGATGAGTGTTTGGTCATAACTCTCAAACATGTATCGGGTTTTATGCTCTATATAAATCACCCAAGAACGCCCAAACTATGGTCAATAGCTCATGAAAATGGCCATAGAGTGCAAAAAACGGCGAGTTTTCGGTTATAAATCTCAAACATCTATTTGGTGTTATGGTTGTTGTAAATCGCCCAAGAAGCATAAAACTATGGGCAATAGCTAATGAAAATGGCCATAAAGCATGAAAATGACGAATTTTTCGTCATAACTCTCAAACATATATCTAGTTTTACGGTCGTTGTAAATAGCCCAAGAAGCCCAAAACTATGGGAAATAGCTCATGAAAATGGCCATAAAGTGCGAAACCGACGAATTCTAGGTCATAGCTCTCAAACATGTATCAGGTTTTAAATCCCCCTAGAACCCCAAAAGTATGGTTAATAGCTCATGAACATGGCCATACAACGCGAAAACGACGAGTTTTTGGTCATACCTCTCAAACATGTATCAGGTTTTATGGTCGTTGTAAATCGCCCTCGAACCCCAAAACTGTGGGGAATAGCTCTTGAAAATGGCCATAAAGCGCAAAAACGACAAGTTTTTTGTCATAAATCTCAAACATGTAGCTAGTCTTACGGTTGTTTTAAATCTCCCTAGAACCCCAAAACTATGGTTAATAGCTCATGAAAACGGTCATAAAGCACGAAACAATGATTTTTGGGTCATAACTCTCAAACATGTATCTAGTCGTACGGTCGTTGTAACTCGCCGTAGAACCCCAAAACTATGGTTAATAGCTCATGAACATGGCCATAAAGAACGAAAACGACGAGTTTTTGTTCATAACTCTCAAGGATTATATCGAGTCTTACGCTCATTAAAAATCGCCCTAGAACCCCAATACTATGGTTAATAGCTCATGAAAATGGCCATAAAGCGCAAAAACGTCGAGTTTTTGGTCATAAATCTCAAACATGTATTGTGTCTTACGGTCGTTGTAAATCGCCCAAGAAGCCCAAAACTATGGGCAATAGCTCATGAAAACTGCCATAAAGCGCGAAAACGATGATTTTTTGGTCATAACTCTCAAACATGTATCTAGTGTTACGGTCGTTGTAAATCGCCCTACAACCCCAACACTATAGTTAATAGGTCATGAACATGGCCATAAAGAGCGAAAACGACGAGTTTTTGGTCATAACTCTCAAGCATTATATCGAGTCTTACGCTCATTGTAAATCGCCCTAGAACCCCCAAACTATGGTCAATAGCTCATGAAAATGGCCATAAAGCACAAAAACGTCGAGCTTTTGGTCATAAATCTCAAACATGTATTGGGTCTTACGGTCGTTCTAAACCGCCCAAGAAGCCCAAAACTATGGGCAATAGTTCATGAAAACGGCCATAAAGCGCGAAAACGATGAGTTTTGGTCATAACTCTCAAATATGTAGTAGGTCTTACGATCATTGTAAATTGCCCTCGGACCCTAAAACTCTAGGCAATAGCTCATGAAATTGTCCATAAAGCATGAAAACAACGAGTCTTTGGTCATAACTCTCAAACATGTATCGGGTCTTATGCTCTATATCCATTGCCCTAGAACGCCCAAACTATGGTCAATAGCTCATGAAATGGCCATAAAGTGCAAAAACGGCAATTTTTTTGTCGTAAATCTGAACATGTTTTTGGTTTTACGGTCATTGAAAATCGCCGAATAAGCCCAGAACTATGGGCAATATCTCATGAAAACGGACATAAAGCGCGAAAACAACGAGTTTTTGGTCATAACAATATAACATGCATCGGGTCTTACGGTCATTGTAAAGCGCCCAAGAAGCCCAAAACTATGGGTAATAGCTCATGAAAACGGCCATAAAGTGCGAAAACAACGAATTTTAGGTCATAACTCTCAAACATGTATCTAGTCTTACGGTCGTTTTAAATCTCCCTAGAACCCAAAACTATGGGAAATAGCTCACGAACATGGCCATAAAGCGTGAAAACAACGAGTTCTTGGTCATAACTCTCAAACATGTATCAGGTCTTACGGTCGTTGTAAATCGCCCTCGAACCCCAAAAATTTGGGCTATTGCCCAAGAACCCCCAAACTATGGTTAATAGCTCATGAAAATGGCCATAAGTGCAAAAACAACGAGTTTTTGGTCATAACTCTAAAGCATTGTGTTGGGTCTTACACTCGTTGTAAATCGCCCAAGAAGCCCAAAACTATGGGCAATAGCTCATGAAAATGGCCATAAAGCGCAAAAAGGGAGAGTTTTTGGTCATAACTCTCAAACATGTATCGGGTCTTATAGACTATATAAATCGCCCTAGAACGCCTAGACTATGGTCAATAGCTCATGAAAATGGCCATAAAGTGCAAAAAGAGCAACTTTTTTGTCATAAATCTCAAACATGTATTTGGTTTTAGGTCGTTGTAAATCGCCCAAGAAGCCCAAAACTATGGGCAATAGCTCATGAAAACGGCCATAAAGCACGAAAACGACGAATTTTAGGTCATAACTCTCATACATGTATTCGTCTTACGGTAGTTTTAAATCTCCCTAGAACCCATAACTATAGGCAATAGCTCATGAACATGGCCGTAAAGCGTGAAAACGATGAGTTCTTAGTCATAACTCTTAAACATGTATCAGGTCTTACGGTCGTTGTAAATCGCCCTCGAACCCCAAAACTATGGGCTATTGCTCATGAAAACGGACATAAAGTGCGAAAACGACAAGTTTTTGGTCATAACTCTCAAGCATTGTATCGGGTCTTATGCTCCTTATAAATCGCCCTAGAAGCCCAAAACTATGGTCATTTGCTCATGAAAATGGCCATAAAGCGCAAAAAGGGCAAGTTTTTGGTCATAAATCTCAAACATGTATTTGGTCTTATGATCATCGTAAATCGCCCAAGAAGCCTAAAACTATGGTTAATACTCATGAACATGCCCATAAAGATCGAAAACGACAATTTTTTGGTCATAACTCTTAAACATGTATATATTCTTACGGTCGTTTAAATCGCCCTAGAAGACCAAAACTATGGTTAATAGCTCATGAACATGGCCATAAAGCACGAAAACGACGCGTTTTGGTCATAAATCTCGAACATGTATTGGTTCTTATTGTCGTTGTAAATCGCCCTCGAACCCCAAAACTGTTGGCAACACCTGATGAAAACGTCCATCAAGAGTGAAAAGGACGAGTTTTTGGTCATGACTCTCAAGCATTGTATCGCGTTTTACGCTCGTTTTAAGTCACCCTAGAACCCCAAAACTTTGGTCAATAGCTCATGAAAATGGCCATAAAGCGCAAAACATGTGAGTTTTTGGTCATAAATCTCAAACATGTATCGAGTCTTATGGTCGTTGTAAATCGTCCAAGAAGCCCAAAACTATGGGTAATAGCTCATGAAAATGGCCATCAAGCACGAAAACGACGAATTTTAGGTCATAATTCTCAAACATGTAGCTAGTCTTACGGTTGTTTTATATCTCCCTAGAACCCAAAACTATGGGTAGGCGCATGAACATGGCCATACAGCACGAAAACGACCAGTTTTTGCTCATAACTCTCAAACATGCATCAGGTCTTACGGTCGTTGTAAATCGCCCTCGAACCCCAAAACTGTGGGGAATAGCTCATGAAAATGGACATAAAGCGCAAAAAGGACAATTTTTTTGTCATAAAACTCAAAAATGTATTTAGTCTTATGGTCGTTGTAAATCGCGCAAGAAGCCCAAAACTATGGACAATAGCTCATGAAAACGGCCATAAAGCGCGAAAACGATTATTTTTTGGTCATAACAATCAAACATGTATCTAGTCTTACGGCCGTTTTAAATCACTCTAGAACCCAAAACTATGGTTAATAGCTCATGAACATGACCATAAAGCACGAAAACGACTAGTTTTTGGTCATAAATCTCAAACATGTATTGGTTCTTATTGTCGTTGTAAATCGGCCTCGAACCCCAAAACTGTTGGCAATACCTCATTAAAACGTCCATAAAGAGTGAAAACGACGAGTTTTTGGTCATGACTCTCAAGCATTGTATCGGGTTTTATGCTCGTTTTAAGTCGCCCTAGAACCCCAAAACTATGGTCAATAGCTCATGAAAATGGCCATAAAGCGCAAAACATATGAGTTTTTGGTAATTAATCTCAAACATGTATTGGGTCTTATGGCGTTGTAAATCTCCCAAGAAGCCCATAACTATGGCCAATAGCTCATAAAAATGGCCATAAAGCGCGAAAACAGCGATTTTTTTGTCATAACTCTCAAACATGTATCTATTCTTACGGTTGTTTTAAATCTCCCTAGAACAAAAAACTATGGGCAATAGCTCTCGAAAATGGCCATAAAGCTCAAAAAGGGAGTGTTTTTGGTCATAAATCTCAAACATGTATCGGGTCTTACGGTCGTTGTAAATCACCCAAGAAGCCCAAAACTATGGGTAATATCTCATGAAAATGGCCACGGAGGACGAAAACGACGAATTTTAGGTCATAACTCTCAAACATGTAGCTAGTCTTACGGTTGTTTTAAATCTCCCTAGAACCCAAAACTATGGGCAAGCTCGTGAACATGGCCATACAGCATGAAAACGACCGGTTTTTGCTCATAACTCTCAAACATGTATCAGGTCTTCGGTCGTTGTAAATCGCCCTCGAACCCCAAAATTGTGGGCAATAGCTCATGAAAATGGCCATATAGCACAAAAAAGACGAGTTTTTTGTCATAAATCTCAAACATCTATTTGGTCTTACGGTCGTTGTAAACCGCCCAAGAAGCCCAAAACTATAGACAATAGCTCATGAAAACGGCCATAAAGCGCGAAAACGATTATTTTTTGGTCATAACTATCAAACATGTATATAGTCTTACGGTCATTTTAAATCACTCTAGAACCCAAAACTATGGTTAATAGCTCATGAACATGTCTAGAAAGCATGAAAACGACGAGTTTTTGGTCATAAATCTCGAACACGTATTGGTTCTTATTGTCGTTGTAAATCGCCCTCGAACCCCAAAACTGTTGGCAACACCTGATGAAAACGTCCATAAAGAGTGAAAACGACGAGTTTTTGGTCATGCCTCTCAAGCATTGTATCGGGTTTTATGCTCGTTTTAAGTCGCCCTAGAACCCCAAAACTATGGTCAATAGCTCATGCAAATGGCCATAAAGCGCAAAACATGTGAGCTTTTGGTCATTAATCTCAAACATGTATTGGGTCTTATGGTCGTTGTAAATCGCCCAAGAAGCCCATAACTATGGGCAATAGCTCATAAAAATGGCCATAAAGCGCGAAAACAGCGATTTTTTTGTCATAACTCTCAAACATGTATATATTCTTACGGTTGTTTTACATCTCCCTAGAACCGAAAACTATGGGCAATAACTCACGAAAATGGCCATAAAGCACAAAAAGGGAGTGTTTTTGGTCATAAATCTCAAACATGTATCGGGTCTTACGGTCGTTGTAAATCACCCAAGAAGCCCAAAACTATGGGTAATAGCTCATGAAAATGGCCATGGAGCGCGAAAACGACGAATTTTAGGTCATAACTCTCAAATATATAGCTAGTCTTACGGTTGTTTTAAATCTCCCTAGAACCCAAAACTATGGGCAAGCTCGTGAACATGGCCATAAAGAGCGAAAACGACGAGTTTTTGGTCATAAATCTCAAAAATGTATCAGGTCTTACAGTCTTTGTAAATCGTCCTCAGACCCCAAAATTGTGGGCAATAGCTCATGAAAATGGCCATAAAGCGCGAAAAAGACGAGTTTTTTGTCATAAATCTCAAACATCTATTTGGTCTTACGGTCGTTGTAAATTGCCCAAGAAGCCCAAAACTATGGGCAAGCTCATGAAAACGGCCATAAAGCATGAAAACGATGATTTTTTGGCCATAACTCTCAAATATGTATCTAGTCTTACGGTCGTTCTAAATCGCCCAAGACCCCCAAAACTATGGTTAATAGCTCATGAACATGGCCATAAAGAGCGAAAACGACGAGTTTTTGGTCATAACTCTCAAGCATTATATCGAGTCTTACGCTCATTGTAAATCGCCCTAGAACCCTAAAACTATGGTCAATAGCTTATGAAAATGGCCATCAACTGCAAAAGGGAGAGTTTTTGGTCATAACTCTCAAACATGTATTGGGTCTTACGGTCGTTCTAAATCACCCAAAAAGCCCAAAACTATGGGCAATAGCTCATGAAAACGGCCATAAAGCGCGAAAACGATGAGTTTTGGTCATAACTCTCAAACATGTAGTAGGTCTTATGATCACTTTAAATTGCCCTCAAACCCCAAAACTCTAGGAAATAGCTCATGAAAACGTCCATAGTGCACAAAAACGACGAGTGTTTGGTCATAACTCTCAAACATGTATCGGGTTTTATGTTCTTTATGAATCACCTAGGAACCCCCAAACTATGGTCAATAGCTCATGGAAATGGTCATAAATCTCAAACATGTATTTGGTCTTACGGGCATTGTAAATCGCCTAAAAAGCCCAAAACTATGGGCAATAACTCATGAAAACAGCCACAAAGCACGAAAACAACGAATTTTTGGTCATAACTCTCAAACATGTATCTAGTCTTACGGTCGTTGTAAATCGCCCTAGAGCCCAAAACTATAGTTAATAGCTCATGAACATGGCCATAAAGCATGAAAACGACGAGTTTTTGGTCATAACTCTCAAGCATTATATCGAGTCTTACGCTCATTGTAAATCGCCCTAGAACCCGAGAACTATGGTCAATATCTCATGAAACTGGCCATAAAGCGCAAAAACGTCGAGTTTTTTGTCATAAATCTCAAACATGTATTGGGTCTTACGGTCGTTCTAAATCGCCCAAGAAGCCCAAAACTATGGGCAATAGCTCATGAAAACGGCCATAAAGCGCGAAAACGATGAGTTTTGGTCATAACTCTCAACCATGTAGTAGGTCTTATGATCATTGTAAATTTCCATCGAACCTCCAAACTCTAGGCAATAGCTCATGAAAACATCCGTAATGCACGAAAATGACCAGTCTTTGGTCATAACTCTCAAACATGTATCGGGTTTTATGCTCTATATAAATCACCCAAGAACCCCCAAACCATGGTCAATAGCTCATGAAAATGGCCATAAAGTACAAAAATAGCGAGTTTTTGGTCATAACTCTCAAGCATTGTGTCGGGTCTTACGCTCGTTGTAAATCTCCCAAGAAGCACAAAACTATGGGCAATAGCTCATGAAAATGGCCATAAAGCGCAAAAAGGGAGAGTTTTTGGTCATAACTCTCAAACATGTATCGGGTCTTATACTCTATATAAATCGCCCTAGAACGCCCAAACTATGGTCAATAGCTCATGAAAATGGCCATAAAGTAGAAAAAACAGCAAGTTTTTAATCATAAATCTCAAACATGTATTTGGTTTTACGGTCGTTGTAAATCGCCCAAGAAGCCCAAAACTATGGGCAATAGCTCATGAAAACAGACATAAAGCGCGAAAACAACGAGTTTTTGGTCATAACTATATAACATGTATCGGGTCTTACGGTCATTGTAAATAGCCCAAGAAGCCCAAAACTATGGGTAATAGCTCATGAAAACGGCCATAAAGCGTGCAAACGACGAATTTTAGGTCATAACTCTCAAACATGTATCTCTTCTTACGGTAGTTTTAAATCTGCCTAGAAGCCAAAACTATGGGCAATAGCTCATGAACATGGCCGTAAAGCGTGAAAACGACGAGTTCTTGGTCATAACTCTTAAACATGTATCAGGTCTTACGGTCGTTGCAAATCGCCCTCGAACCCCAAAACTATGGGCTATTGCTCATGAAAACGGACATAAAGTGCGAAAACGACAAGTTTTTGGTCATAACTCTCAAGCATTGTATCGAGTCTTATGCTCCTTATAAATCGCCCTAGAAGCCCAAAACTATGGTCATTTGCTCATGAAAACGGCCATGAAGCGCAAAAAGGGCAAGTTTTTGGTCAAAATCTCAAACATGTATTTGGTCTTACGATCATTGTAAATCGCCCAAGAAGCCTAATACTATGGTTAATACCTCATGAACACGGCCATAAAGCGCGAAAACGATTATTTTTTGGTAATAACTCTGAAACATGTATATAGTCTTATGGTCGTTGTAAATCGCCCTAGAATACCAAAACTATGGTTAATAGCTCATGAACATGGCCATAAAGCACGAAAACGACGAGTTTTTGGTCATAAATCTCGAACATGTATTGGTTCTTATTGTCGTTGTAAATCGCCCTCGAACCCCAAAATTGTTGGCAATACTTCATGAAAACGTCCATAAAGAGTGAAAACGACGAGTTTTTGGTCATGACTCTCAAGCATTGTATCGGGTTTTATTGTTGGGGGCATACCCCCGGGTAGGGTTACGTCGGGGTATAAAGGCCAAGTTAGCCGAGGTTTGGCAAGGCCAAAGCGGATGCTAGCCGGGTCACCTCAAGGCAGGCCGAGTCACGGGGTAACCCGGACCAGGGGGCGTCCACCTAACTAAGTCTCATCCGACTTAAGCAGTAAGTCGGAAATGCCTATTTAACTTGTATGCAGGAACGGGTGTGGCCGGATCAACTATGATCCGGGTCACATCTAGCTTCTAGGAGAAGGAAGCAATCTCACTGGTCAAAAGAAGCCCCGGTACGCACTACATGAGCGAAGCGGACAAGGGCAGGACCACCGAGGCGTGGCCGACAAGGGTGACGATGCCCATGTCGGCTGACGCAGGCGCCGTAGAGGCTCACGTAGCCTCTGCATGTGTGACGCGGGGGAAAAGCAACCCGGTCGGCTTACTACTTTGGGAGAAGGCATATTCTCAGGAATATGCCTCCACGTATGCCCTAATGGAGACCTAGCCACCCCTATATAAGGAGAGCTAGGGCCTCTATAGAAGGGGTTCCGCTATTCTGATTTGTTTATGGTTTTAAGAGTGAACTATGTGTGAGAGTAAGAGAGCTCCTTCTTCCTCCTCTCGCCAATACAGCTCTAGGAGGACTTGTAATCTTGGAAGCAAAGCAAATACAAACTTCTGTGTGAGGAATCACCTCACTATCCCTCCCTGGATTCCCCTACCGTGTATTAGTCCCCACCTTTAGCCTATCCATGGCATCTGTCGTGACACCACCACGACAATTGGCGCCCACCGTGGTGCTAGCGGCGCTACCAAGGGTCAAGATCCGGACGGGAAACTTCATCGGCACCGGCGAACGCATCGTCTCCGGGCTCGTTCGGCGCTTTGGAGCGCTGGACTTCGTCAGCGACAACGCTGGCTGCTTCGGCACGCGCCCACTTCCGTGCAACAACCTCTTCGTCAAGCTCGACGCGCACAAGGTCTACATTGCAGCAGTAGATCCGGCACGGGCGCAGGCCGTGCTAGAGGAAACTAGGCAAAAAATACTAGAGGGTGCCAAAACATAGCCGTGGCTCAACAGTCGTTGAACATGACGCTGCGTGAGTACGCAAAGGCGAATAAAGTTGACGCTGTAAAAGTGAAGGGGAGAAATCTTATGAGCGAGATGAACAGAGAAGGTGATACTGGAATTGAGGAATCAGAGAACTGTTTCTCCGTGGGGCTGCCGAGGTACTGTACCCCGGCAAAGAACCTTAGAGCAGCAGATGCAGCTGCATCAGAGTTAGAGGGTCTAACGGGTGAGGCCCGACAAAGACAACAAGATAGGGTTAATGAGCTGGTTCGGATCGCGAACAAACAAAATGAGGAACTACTCAGAGCTAACCCGGAGAGAGCTGGAGCCTCTAAGATCGTCCATTCGGCGATCGGTAACCCGGAGAAATCCGCTGGAGCCGCATCGTCTCCACATGGTGGACGAAGGAGAGAAGAGGTAGTAACCTCGGCCCGAAGGAACAAGCAGATCATCCTGTATGACCCAACACGGGCAGGGAAAGGAAAAGAAGTATAGAAAAACGATGATCGACGAAGTGTGAGCCGAGGTGAAGCTGGCCGGGGTAACCGTGAACAAGGCAATGTTGGTCGAGGGAACGCCGTCAACGGCAATGCCGGACAACGAAACTCGGCGGGAGCAGCACAATTGCAGCAGCGGAATATACCAAGGCAAAAGAAAAGTGCCGGCCGAGGTATGCAACAGAGAGGTACTCCACGAGAGCAAGACCGGTACAACGATGGAGATTCGGAAATGGCAAACGCGGGATACCCAAGGCCGGACTATCTTGTGATAGGGTCAAGATTGGGAAGCAGTGATTTGATGCCGGATGATGCCAGGCTGAAACTGGATCGACTGTATAGGTCGGAACAAATCGAATGTCAAGGTCCACCAGGTCCTGCGTGTTTTGGGCCCCGGATCATGAAGAAGCCACCGGTACCCAACTTCCAGTTACCCAGGGGCACAAAGACATATGACGGCAGTACCAAGCCGGAGGATTGGTTGATAAGCTATGCTTCGGCTGTGAAAATTGCCACAGGAAACTTGAGATGGGCTGTACGATACATACCCCAGATGTTGGAAGGGCCGGCAAGGGTATGGCTGAACAAATTGCCACCTGGAAGCATTAACTGCTGGATAGATTTTGAGGAAATGTTCATCAGAAACTTTTCAAGTACATATTAGAGGCCAAATAGGCCGCATGCCCTAGCTATGTGCAAGCAAAGACCAAACGAGACAGACCAGGAGTTTTTAACCCGGTGGTGTACCGTGAGAAACTCATGTGAGGGCGTGATAGAATCACAGGCCATAGCATGGTTTGCACAAGGGTGCAGATATGCAAGCGAACTATGGCAAAAGTTGCAAAGGAAAATGCCAACCACGTTGGCAGAGATGATCCGGATTGCAGATTCGTATGCTCTGGGCGATCCGACTCAACCTAGGCTCGTGTGGAATGAGTCAAACGATGAGTACTACCAGAGAGATGGAGGCGGGTCATCCCGGAGGACTGACTACAGAGGGAAAAGAAGAGATGATAGACCGAATCATCGATACGGTTCGCAACAAGTTGCGGCTGTGAATCAAGATCAGCCAGGAGTAGGGGGCAGTCAACGCCAGAAAACTGGAGGGCAATGGACTCCGAGAAATGATGGCACTTGGACGCCAGAGCAAAGAAACAGTGGCAAGAAAAGAAGGACCATCCGAGGTATACTTATGAGTCGATGTTGGATCAGCCGTGTAAGTTTCACATGCCAAATCTGAGCAATCCAGCGGGTCATACAACGAGGCAATGTGAGTGGATGCGCAAGATTTAACAAGGTGGTTCAGGGAATGCTCAGGCACCCCGGAATGATCAGCCTCGGCAGGAGTTACCCCGATAGCAATTGCTCTCTGGAGCGAACATGCAACAGCTAATGTCGCCTCCCCCTCCGCCGAGGTATGATAACAATGAGAGAAGGGATGCGGTGCATTAGGTGGAAAATCAGCATCAGCCGGATCAGAGGTACCCCGAAAATGAGGGGAGGAATGAGTACAGAGAGCATCATCAGAGTTAATGCGTATTCACTACTAAGGAAACAGATAGAAAGAGCTTGCAGCGCCGACATATGGAGGTGAATGCGGTAATGCCTGCAGTGACGAGGTATATGCCTTGGTCTGACCAAGAAATCTCCTAGAGCATTAAGGATCATCCCAAGCTTATGCCAAGCCCTAGTTCGTATGCGTTGGTGCTAGATCCAACATTCATTGGGCCTAGCATTAATGTAAGATTCTCAAAGGTACTGATCGAAAATGGCAGTAGCATTAACATCATCTATGCAGACACAATGCGCAAGTTGGGTATCTCGGAGAACATGCTACAGGCCACGAGGACAACTTTCCATGGCATTGTGCCTGGCATTTCTTGCGAGCCCATAGGCAAGGTCCGGGTTGACGTATTGTTCAGCACGAGAGATAACTGCTGAACCAAAAATTTGAAGTTCGAGGTGGTGAACTTGGAAAGTGCGTACCACGCGTTACTTGGAAGGCCAGCGCTGAACAAGTTCATGGCAAGTTGTCACATTAGTTACTTGAAGATGAAATTACCCGCGCCAAACGGAGTGATTACCATTGCTGGGGATTTCCGACGTTCCATGGAATGTGCGCCGGCCGGGTCTAACTTAGCCGAGTCACTTGTGATTGCGCAGGAGAAAAGGAAGATTCAAGAGGTGGCGGCGGTGGCTCAGTCCGCGCAGCAGTATATGCCGGCGCTGAGTAACCCACATGGAAGTGTCTCCTTCCAAGCCACGAAAGATACCAAGAAGGTTCCCGTTGATGATATGTTCCCAGAGCGCACCGTCACAATTGGTGCCGAGTTAAGTGATAAATAGGAAAGCGAGCTCGTCAACTTTCTCCGTGAGAATCGGGACATTTTTGCTTGGTCCACACAGGACATGCAAGGTGTTCCGAGGGAGTTGGCCAAACGCTCTTTAAATGTGAGACCCGGAGCAAAGGCGGTGAAGCAACCTCTCCGCCACATCGCCGAAGATAGGAGGAAAGTCATCGGGGATGAGATAGCTCGGTTGCTAGCTGCAGGATTTATCATGGAGGTTCTTTACCCGGATTGGCTGTCTAATCCAGTGCTGGTGGAAAAGAAGAAGGATGATCCGAATGTGGCGGTGGTTTGGCGTATGTGTATCGATTACACGAACCTGAACAAGGCGTGCCCAAAAGATCCATTTCCACTGCCAAGGATAGATCAGGTCATAGACTCAACTGCTGGATGTGAACTGTTGTCATTCATTGATGCATATTCTGGTTTCCACCAGATACTTCTGAATCCGGATGATCAAATAAAGACTGTGTTTATTACCCCCTATGGGGCTTATTGCTATCGCACCATGCCGTTTGGTTTACGTAATGCTGGGGCAACGTACCAAAGATGTATGCAAAAATGTTTGCACTACCAAATCGGTCAAAATGTACAAGTGTATGTGGATGATGTGGTTATCAAGACCAAGGAAAGCAAAACGCTCCTTGGCGATATCAGGCAAACATTTGCGAACCTAAGAAGGTTCCGGATGAAACTTAACCCGGAAAAATTTACCTTTGGTGTAACGGCTGGGAAATTGCTCAGTTTTCTTGTTTCCAGCCGAGGTATCAAGGTAAATCCAACTAAAATCCGGGCCATCAAACGGATGGAAGTACCGAAGTGTCTTAACGATGTCTAGAAGTTCACGGGTTGCCTGGCATCATTAAGTCGGTTTGTATGTCGCTTGGGAGAAAAGGCATTGCCTCTTTACCAACTCACGAAAAAGTCGGATAAGATCGTTTGGACGCCGCAGGCCAATGAAGCCTTTGTCCACTTGAAGACGATGTTAGCCACTGCACCAGTGTTAGCCTCACCACTATCAAAGGAGCCAATGTAGCTCTATATAGCCGCAACCAACCGAGTTCTAAGTAAAGTGATAGTGGTGGAGCGCGACGAGGAAGGTAAGTCGGTGCAAAGGCCAGTGTATTACCTGAGCGAGGTGTTATCAGCCTCAAAGCAGAACTATCTACACTATCAAAAGGTGGCGTATGGCGTGTACACGGCCTCTAAGAAGCTGAAGCACTACTTTGAGGAACATCATATCAGGGTCATATGTAAGGCCCCCATATCCGAGATAATGAGTAACAAGGATGCGAGTGGAAGAATTGCAAAATGGGCAATTGAACTAGCTCCTTGTGCGCCACAATATGACAAAAGAGAGGCAATCAAGTGTCAAGCTATGGCGGACTTTTTTAAGGACTGGGCTGAGGTGCAATACAAACCGCCATTGCCAGATCGGAACTATTGGCGAATGCACTTTGACGGATCAAAAAGAAAAACCGGGCTAGGTGCCGGAGTCGTACTTACCTCGCCAAAGAAGGACCAGCTGAAATACGTGCTGCAGATCCATTTCGCGGCATCAAACAATGTCGCTAAGTATGAAGCACTTGTGCACGTGCTCAAGGTGGCAAAAGAGATTGGGATACGTCGGATCATATGCTTTGGCAACTCGGATTTGGTGGTACAGCAAGTGTCAGGACTATGGGACGCCCTTGATCCAAACATGGCACTGTACAGATTTCATGTGCAGAAGATATCTGGTTACTTTGAGGGATGCGAATTTCATCATGTACCCCAGGTGCAAAATGAGGCTGCCGACATGCTATCAAAGCTCGGGTCAACCCGACAAGCAGTTCCACTAGGTGTAGCATTAGAGCACCTCAGGAAACCATCCATCAGACCGTCCCTAGAAACCGACTCAATTTATGTCCCGGAGGACACAGAATCCGGAGCTTGCCCATGGACATTGACACGGGAGGTGGCGCGCGAAACCCGGGGACTGGCTCAGCGAACCCGGGGACTGCTTCGCAAGACCCGTGGACTGCTCAGCCCAATCCGGTTGAAGTCATGCCGGTGGATATGATGGAAATTGATGAGGATGTGTTCCCTGTGCGAGCGATACCAGCTTGGGCACTACCTATATTTCAATTCCTGAAAGATGGAACGTTACCCACTGAGGAAGTTCTGTCCAGGCAAACATAGAGGAGGGCAAAGGCGTACACGATCATCAATTCCGAACTATATAAAAGGAGTGTTACCAATGTCCTCCAGCGATGTGTTGACCCAGAAGAAGGGCTTGACATCCTCCGAGATATACATCAAGGGGAGTGTGGGCATCATGCCTCGTCTCGAGCCTTGGTGGCAAAAGATTTCCGGCATGGATTCTACTAGCCAAGTGCCTTAGAGAAAGCAGAAGATCTGGTGAGAAAATGTAATGGTTGTCAGAGGTATGCTACCAAGACACATGTGCCAATGTCGGAACTCAAGACCATACCAATTACTTGGCCATTTGCCGTATGGTGCGTGGTGATGGTTGACCCGTTCAAACCAGCAAGGGGAAATATGACTCATATTTTGGTCATGGTGGACAAGTTTACGAAGTGGATCGAAGTGAATTCTATAAGAAAGTGTGATGGAGCTACGGCCGTAACGTTTCTCAAAGACATCATCTTGAGGTAAGGTTATCCTCACAGTATCATAACTAATAATGGCACAAATTTTGCGGAAGGAGCATTTGCGCGTTTCTGCCGAGATAAGAAGATCCGGTTGGACGTAGCCTCGGTAGCCCACCCCGCATCGAACGGACAAGTGGAAAGATCCAACAGATTAGTATTATCGGGGATAAAACCACGGCTCATTGAGCCGCTGCAAAGATCAGCGGGGTGCTGGATAGAAGAGCTACCAGCGGTACTGTGGAGTTTAAGAACAACTCTGAATCGATCAATAGGCTATACGCCATTTTTTCTTGTATATGGGGCAGAAACTGTATTACCAGCCGACATAGAGCATGATTCGCCTAGGGTCACCCAATACACAGAAGCCGAAGTGCAAGAAGCCCGGCAAAATGATGTTGATCTGCTGGAAGAAGCGAGAGAACTGGCATTGTCTAGATCCGCCATATATCAGCAAAATCTCCGACACTATCATAGCCGGAAAGTAAGCCCCCGAGTCTTTCGGGAACGCGATCTGGTGCTCCGGTTGATACAACGTACTGCTGGCATGCATAAATTATCCCCCCATGGGAAGGGCCGTTCATCGTGAGCAAAGCGTTGCACAATGATTCTTATTATCTGACAGATGCAAAGCCACAGGAAAAGAACAAGGCAGACAGGTCCAGCTAGGAATCTAAGCGTCCATGGAACGTAGCTCTACTTCGTCCTTTCTACACTTAGCAAAGAAGTGTATGCATCCGACTCTTCTCATGTGTCGGTATGTATGCCGGCAATGAGCTAATCAATGAAATGTTGGCACCTCGAGCAGTAACTCGGGGACTGCCTTAATAATATTTGTTGTCTTTTGTGCGTTAGCTAGAATAAGTTGTTCTACTTAACTCGGATTAGTAATGTGTGAGCACCAAGAACCCAAATCTTCGACTTGCTGCCATCCAACAAGAATCGGCTTCATGGCAAGCAAGAGAACAAGTTTGGAATTGCATAGCACATGAAAAACGACTAAGGAAAAGAACTTAATCGAGCCGACGTTTGTTTTTCGGACTAACCTTGTATTTACTTTCAAATTATTATGTTGTTTTATTTTTGAGCTAAGCCTCAAAGTTTCCCAGTATTGTTAAGACAATTTTTTAAGTTCGGATTCATAAGTCGTAAAACCGAATCAAGGAAGACACGAGCCGAGCCAAAAGATTGAACGAACAAGAAAAAGAAACTCGGGGACTACGCCCAAGTTAATCCCGCATAGGAACTTAGTAGGAAACTATCACATGTATATGAGATACAATTCCACCCGGCATACCGAGGATCTGACAGATTTTCAAGTTTTTTCGCTCAAGGAGCAGCAGGAGGAGGAAGTTCGGCGTCATCTTCGCCGTCTTCGATATCCGAGGCGTCGTCCTCTCCATCACCGTCCGAGCCATCTTCATCGTTCTCAACCTCTTCGTCCCCAACGGCTTCCAGGAAGCTCGGTCCCTCAACCCATTTGTGAATGGGAGCGTATTCGATGAGGCTATGGGCGCGAGCCTGACGCCGAGCTACCCACTCCGGGTCATTGGTCCATTTGGATCCGGCGCACAGACGCGTCAGGAGGTTGAGATCGATCTTCTCATACCACGTAAGTATGTGGTGAAAAACGGTATCAGCTGTAGCACGTCCAGCGGACTCCCTCCAGAGGTCGAGCTGGGTCTCAGTTTCCATCAGCTTCTCAACAAGAATTGCGGTGGTCTCCGGAGTCTCTTCTCCAGGCCAGAACATGTTGAAGATGCGAACTGCAACATCGAGGATGTCCTTGCCATAATTCTTGATGAGCTCCACGTGGGATGACAAGCTGACCAACAGGTCCTCCATGTCATAGGGAATCTCTTCACCGTCAGGAGCGGCGGGAGTACCCCTTTCTCGGCGGAAGTCCACAACAGCTGCGCTCGCAATAGCAGTGCCCTTTGGAAATTTGCCTGAAAACAAGGCAAATGAAGAAGGTAAAGAAAAGACATATGAAGTAACCCGGAGAAGTATGTCGGATAAGGGAAGGAACTTACGTGATATATGGCTAAGGATCCGGGTCAGCTCGCTGGTACAGTCATCACGCCTTTTGTGGAGCTGTGCAAGCTCAGCATTCGCTGACCCAAGCTGGATTTCGGAATCCTTGAGTAGATCTTGGTCCTTGGCGATCTGGAGAGTGAGGCGCTCGCGCTCTTCTGTGAAATCCTGGCCAACCTTTTGGAGCTCGGACTGGTGCTGGACTTTGATTTTCTCCATCTCGGCCTTGAGCCTAGCGATCTCATCGTCCTTGGTCCGGAGGAGGGCGAGCTCATCATCTTTCTTGCTAAGCTCGGCTTCATGCTGCCCTACTTGTTCGAGAAAATGCAGCATCATATCAGGCACGGGCACACTATGTTCAAGAGATGCTGAAATAGTGTGTTGACCCGGCAGAGCCGAGGTATGAATGTTTGCCGAGCCAAGGAAAAAAGGAGATGGAAAGCACAGTAAGGTCGAACAAAAACGACTTACCCTTGATCTGCTCCAGGTTCTTCCACATAATCATGTTCTCAGCCTCCACCCCAGCTGTGGAAACCGAATGATGAGATTAGTTCGGCAGAGGAAGATGAAGAAAAACGGAGCAGCGCCAAGGGAGAAATTTACCCCTTTTCTCATGTGCCGCGAGAAGTGCAGCTTGCTTTGTGCGTAGCATCTTGTGAGTATCTAGGAGACGATGGAATTCAGCACTCCGGCGATTGGTGGTCACCTAAAAAGAGTGCAAAAACATAAATTAGCTTGGTGCATATTCAAAGTATACGAAATCCGGGCCAAGTGGAACTTTACCCGGCTCTAGGTGTGTGCATATTCGAAGTGTACGAAATCCGGGCCAAGTGGAACTTAACCCGGCTCTAGGTGTGTGCATATTCGAAGTGTACAAGATCCGGGCCAAGTGGAACTTAACCCGGCTCTAGGTGTGTGCATATTCGAAGTGTATGAAATACGGGCCAAGTGGAACTTAACTCGGCTCTAGGTGTGTGCATATTCGAAGTGTACAAGATCCGGGCCAAGTGGAACTTAACCCGGCTCTAGGTGTGTGCATATTCGAAGTGTACAAGATCCGGGCCAAGTGGAACTTAACCCGGCTCTAGGTGTGTGCATATTCGAAGTTATCTCGGAGCTACGTTAGTTCTCTAAGGAGCATCCGGCCGAGTAACAAGTTACTCCCCTGGAGGCTCGGGGACTAATGGTTATATCATCATTATCTACAGCATGTAAAGGGGAAGCGACATACCTCTATCATCGGACCCGCGAGGTTGATTGCCTTTGCGGCTGTGTTCATTTGGGTGGAAAATTCGGCGGGCCCAAACCTTTCCGGGAGATCATCGTCATGGACGAACTCCGCCTTGTTCCAGTTGTTGACGAATTCAATTAACATCAGAGGGTACCGCTCACCGGTGGGCATATGGGGCGCCACCAAGCCCTTCACATGCGCCTCCTTCCTCTCAACCAAGGCAAGGGCTGGGCTGGTGTGCAAAACCATTTGTTGTGCATCGGTTGGCTCCGTAGGGGTGTCCTTCGCTGCTGGAGCTTTCTTGGGAAGCATGGATGCGAGGGTATGCTACCTAGCCTCGATGAATGTTGCCTTAGTAGCGTCAGGAGCCTTTTTGCCCTTTGGCTGCTGGGAAGAGGAAGTGGTTGCAGCGGATTTTCCTTTAGGAACTACCAGGGTATTTCCTCACCGAGATTGATAAGACTCGGATGAGGCGGAGGAGCTCGGCGCTGGAGCTCTGGGTGTTGCACTTGGTGCCGCTGCTGATGTTCTTGCCGCCGAAGTTGGTGCTGGTGCCGGAGTTGGTGTTGGTGCTAGTTTGGTTGCTGGTACTGGAGCTAGTGCTGGTGCCGAGGTAGTCTCAGGAGCGGCTGGTTGCGGCGAAGCCGAAGTTGTGGATGTCGCCGCCTCGGCTGGGCCGGTCTCCCCCGCTCCGAGGTTACCCCCCTCTTGATGAGGTGGAATAGAACCCGGAGCAGCCGCAGAACCCTCTGGAATAGGGCTCCGCGGGCGTGACTCGTCGTCACGGGGAGGAGAAGGGCTAGGTCGGAGTGGCGAAGAGATGCTAGATCCACTCTGAGGGACATCCACCGCAGCCCTGCCGAATCAAATAGTGTCAGAAAAGAGACTACAACAATGCAATGAAGAACAAGTTGTAGAGGAAAAAAAGGCTTACGCATCCGAGGTTTGGGGCTCCTTGGGTTTCCGAGCCCTTCGTGCTGGGGCCTTGCCTGCTGGCTTGGAGGCAGTCTTGGCTACGCACTTCTTTCGCCTTTTGGCGGGCTGAGAAGGTCCGGAGGAGGAACTTGATGCAGCTCCGTGCTTCTTCTTCGGCGCTACCGGAATAGGTTCGCCCGTAGCAAGGGGAGGGTCCTCGTGGATATGCCCACCGGGGTTAGCTGATGCCGAAAAGGCATAAGAAAGGGGGACAGCGTCAACAGGTTCCATCACCTCGACATCCGAGTCATCTTCATCATCGGGCCAATCTCTAATAGAAGAGGGTTTACCGGTGGGTCGCTTCGTAGCGTCGGTCATCGGGAGGAACATCTCCTAGTCCAGCTCTTCCTCGTCCGAGGTCTCCCGGTCGGGCGCCCACTTAAGGGTCGGATCGGTGCCGTCCTCGGTGGTCTGCTGAAGGAATAGCTGAGGAAAAGAATGAACAACAGAGTCAAAAATGCAACAATGACCGACAATAAATTTAATCCGGAGTAAGTTTGAGCCATGAAGCTTACCGTGGGAGGAAGCCTATCACGGCAATAATGCTCAATTCACCACGTCCACTCAGCGGAGAAGTCCTTGTGGGTGGTGAAGAGAGCCTTGACCCGGCGATAGATCTCCGTGTTGCTCAACTCGAAGGATGAGGTCCGGTTGGGGTCGCTACCGAAGCTCATGTGACACACCTTGTGAGTGCGCTTCTGGAGGGGGGAGATCCGGTTGCGCACGAACATGATCATAGCGTCCTCGTTGCGCAACCCGAGCTTCTTCAGCTCCACGAACCTCTTGTTGACCTGGTTGGCCAAGGCCGTGGGCTCCTTGGGGACGACATCCCACAATTCCGTGTTAGGTGGACCCGAAGCATAGGGAAGCAGCCGGATCAAGTCTTCGGTGCCCGTATTCCGGACATAAAAGAAAGTCTGGCCCCATCCTTTGCAGGAGTCCAGCCCGGTGACTCGGGGGAAAACAGAAAACCTCCGGGGTGAGATGGACACAGCTCCGAACTGAGTGAGCTGCTTGTCCTCCTGATCTAGCTCTACGTTCGGAATGACATTATGACGAAGGCCGAAAAACCGGATCCATAGCACCTTCGTGGGCCATAGTCTGGCATAGCCTTCGATCGTAGAAGTGAAAGCGGAAAGATAAGTAATAGCGTTGGCAGGAAGGTGGTGCGGCTAGAGTTCGTAGGTGTTTAGCCAATCCCGGAAGAAATCGCTGACTGGCAAACCGAACCCCCGCTGGAAGTGGGACAAGAACACAACGTACTCACCCGGATTTGGTGAGGGGGCTAATTCGGCGAAGGCTAGACGCGCAGCGACGCCGGCTGGAATGCGGCTGGTGCGGTAGAGCAAGTCCAGGTCGTCTTGGCAGACCTAGGACCCGGCCCACGCACCACGGTCCACCGTTGCGGTGACTTCTTCCATATCTTGCTCGGCGACGACGAGCTCCTCCTGCGTCATCTGGTGTTCGCTGCCCTCGCTGGCGCTAGCGGCGGCGGGGGGCAAAGGCCTAGATTGGAAGCAACCCATGGTGAGGGAGGTGTGTAGTGGTGGCGGTGACGCAGAGGTGTGGGGAAGCAGTGCGGCGGCGGCGCTGCTACTTAGAAGCACTGGCGGCAGCGCGGTCGCGGGGAAGAAGAAGAAGAGGAAGAGCTAGGGGCAGAGGGGCGCGGAAGGGGTAAAATTCCTAAGGGGTTCGCCCCTCCCCTATTTAACCACTCCCTCAAGGGGAAAGTGGGATCGTGTCCTGCCGATATGCCACACGGTGTGGCCGTGTATAGCTCACGTCGGCCAATCAGCAGGGAGACACACGGAAGGCCACAGGGTGGGGATGATCCCATGACATGACGCATTGTTGCGGTAAACGAGGAGGCAGGCGTGACGTGACGTGACCCACGCAGTGATAACTAACAATTACTGCGGCGGTTGCTGTAGTTGGCCCTTAAAATGAGGTAGCCTAATGATTAGCCTCCACGTGGGTTAGCGTACAAGGGAGGAAAGAAGACCCGGACGAAACCGTGGTAACCCGGCCAGCAAGTGAACACTTGGAATGCGCAGAGGGAAAATAAACCATGAGGTTCGAGTTGAAGTGGTAACCCGGCCAGCAAGTGAAAACTTGGAACGTGCGAAGGGAACGTAAATCCATATAATCCGCGATAAGGAGGTAACTCGGAAATAGCGTCCAAAGCACAAATATAATTGAACCTGATGTGGCCTTAGCAGCCAAGGCAGCTAAGACTGCACCAGCTTCGGGGACTAATCATGGGAGGATACCCCCGGGTCGGGTCACGCCGGGGTATAAAGGCCGAGTTAGCCGAGGTGCGGCAAGGCCAAAGCGGATGCTGGCCGGGTCACCTCAAGGCAGGCCGAATCACGGGGTAACCTGGACCAGGTGCGTCCGCCTAACTAAGTCTCATCCGACTTAAGCAGTAAGTCGGAAATGCCTATTTAACTTGTATGCAGGAACGGGTGTGGCCGGATCAACTATGATCCGGGTCACATCTAGCTTCTAGGAGAAGGAAGGAATCTCGCTGGTCAAAAGAAGCCCCGGTACGCACTGCATGAGCGAAGCGGACAAGGGCAGGACCATCGAGGCGTGGCCGACAAGGGTGACGACGCCCATGTCGGCTGACGCAGGCGCCGCAGAGGCTCACGTAGCCTCTGCATCTGTGACACGGGGGAAAAGCAACCCGGTCGGCTTACTACTTTGGGATAAGGCATATTCTCAGGAATATGCCTCCACGTATGCCTTAAGTGGAGACCTAGCCACCCCTATATAAGGAGGGCTAGGGCCTCCGTAGAAGGGGTTCCGCTATTTTGATTGTTTTATGGTTTTAAGAGTGAACCGTGTGTGAGAGTAAGAGAGCTCCTTCTTCCTCCTCTTGCCAATACAGCTCTAGGAGCACTTGTTATCCTGGAAGCAAAGCAAATACAAACTTCTGTGAGAGGAATCACCTCACTATCCCTCCCTGGATTCCCCTAGCGTGTATTAGTCCCCACCTTTAGCCTATCCATGGCATCTGCCGTGTCACCACCACGACATTTATGCTCGTTTTAAGTCGCCCTAGAACCCCCAAACTATGGTCAATAGCTCATGAAAATGGCCATAAAGCGCAAAACATGTGAGTTTTTGGTCATAAATCTCAAACATGTATTGGGTCTTATGGTCATTGTAAATCGCCCAAGAAGCCCATAACTATGGGCAAATAGCTCATTAAAATGGCCATAAAGCGTGAAAACAGCGATTTTTTTGTCATAACTCTCAAACATGTATCTATTCTTACGGTTGTTTTAAATCTCCCTAGAACCGAAAACTATGGGCAATAGCTCATGAAAATGGCCATAAAGCACAAAAAGGGAGAGTTTTTGGTCATAAATCTCAAACATGTATCGGGTCTTACGGTCGTTGTAAATCACCCAAGAAGCCCAAAACTATGGGTAATAGCTCATGAAAATGGCCATGGAGCGCGAAAACGACTAATTTTAGGTCATAACTTTCAAACATGTAGCTAGTCTTACGGTTGTTTTAAATCTCCCTAGACCCCGAAACTATGGGCAAGCTCTTGAACATGGCCATACAGCGCGAAAACGACGAGTTTTTGGTCATAAATCTCAAACCTGTATCAGGTCTTACGGCCGTTGTAAATCGCCCTCGGACCCCAAAATTGTGGGCAATAGCTCATGAAAATGGCCATAAAGTGCAAAAACGGTGAGTTTTTTGTCATAAATCTCAAACATCTATTTGGTCTTACGGTCGTTGTAAATCCCCCAAGAAGCCCAAAACTATGGGCAATAGCTCATGAAAACGGCCATAAAGCACGAAAACGATGATTTTTTGGTCATAACTCTCAAACATCTATCTAGTCTTACGGTCGTTCTAAATCTCCCTAGACCCCCAAAATTATGGTTAATAGCTCATGTACATGGCCATAAAGAGCGAAAACGATGAGTTTTTGGTCATAACTCTCAAGCGTTATATCGAGTCTTACGCTCATTGTAAATCGCCCTAGAACCCCAAAACTATGGTCAATAGCTGATGAAAATGGCCATAAAGCGCAAAAACGTTGAGTTTTTGGTCATAAATCTCAAACATGTATTGGGTCTTACGGTCATTCTAAATCGCCAAAGAAGCCCAAAACTATGGGAAATAGCTCATTAAACGGCCATAAAGCGCGAAAAAGATGAGTTTTGGTCATAACTCTCAAACATGTAGTAGGTCCTACGGTCATTGTAAATTACCCTCGAACCCCAAAACTCTAGGCAATAGCTCTTGAAAATGTCCATAAAGCACGAAAACGACGAGTGTTTGGTCATAACTCTGAAACATGTATCGGGTTTTATGCCCTATATAAATCACCCAAGAACCCCCAAACTATGGTCAATAGCTCATGAAAATGGCCATAAAGTGCAACAACGGCGAGTTTTTGGTCATAAATCTCAAACATGTATTTGGTCTTATGGTCGTTGTAAATTGCCCAAGAAGCCCAAAACTATGGGAAATAGCTCATGAAAACAGCCATAAAGCACGAAAATGACGAATTTTTGGTCATAACTCTAAAAAATGTATTTAGGCTTACGGTCGTTGTAATTCGCCCTAGACCCCAAAACTATTGTTATTAGCTCATGAACATGGCCATAAAGCACCAAAACGACGAGTTTTTGGTCATAAATCTCGAACATGTATTGGTTCTTATGGTCGTTGTAAATCGCCCTCGAACCCCAAAACTATGGGCAATAGCTCATGAAAACATCCATAAAAAGTGAAAACGACGAGTTTTTGGTCATGACTCTCAAGCATTGTATCGGGTTTTATGCTCGTTTTAAATCGCCCTAGAACTGCAAAACTATGGTCAATAGCTCATGAAAATGGCCATAACGCGCAAAACCTGTGAGTTTTTGGTCATAACTCTCAAGCATTATATCGGGTCTTACGGTTGTTGTAAGTCACCCAAGAAGCCCAAAGCTATGGGCAATAGCTCATGAAAATGGCCATAAAGTGCAAAAAGAGAGAATTCTGGGGCAATTTTTAGGGTTTTGGGGGGTTTAGGGTTTAGGGTGTAGGGTGTAGGGTGTAGGGAGTAGGGTCTAGGGTCTTGGGTCTAGGGTTTTGGTCATAAATCTCCCAAGAAGCCCAAAACTATGCGTAATAGCTCATGAAAATGGCGATAAAGCATGAAAAGGATGAATTTTAGGACATAACTCTCAAACATTTAGCTAGTCTTAGGGTTGTTTTAAATCTCCCTATAACCCAAAACTATGGGCAAGCTCATGAACATGGCCATACAACACGAAAACGATGAGTTTTTGGTCATAACTCTCAAACATGTATCAGGTCTTACTGTCATTGTAAATCGCCCTCGAACCCCAAAACTATGGGCAATAGCTCATGAAAACGGCCATAAAGCGCGAAAACGATTATTTTTTGGTTATAACTATCAAACATGTATCTAGTCTTACGGTCGTTTTAAAGCACTCTATAACCCAAAACCTATGGCCAATAGCTCATGAACATGGCCATAAAGCACGAAAACGACGCGTTTTTGGTCATAACTCGCAAACATGTATCAGGTCTTATGGTCGTTGTAAATCGCCCTCGAACCCCAAAATTGTGGGCAATATGTCATGGAAACGGCCATAAAGAGCGAAAACGATGAGTTTTTGGTCATAACTCTCAAGCATTATATCGAGTCTTACTCTCATTGTAAATCTCCCTAGAACCCCAAAACTATGGCCAATAGCTCATGAAAATGGCCATAAAGCGCAAAAAACGGTGAGTTTTTGGTCATAAATCTCAAACATATATTGGGTCTTACGGTTGTTCTAAATCGCCGCAGAAGCCCAAAACTACAGGCAATAGCTCAAGAAAACGGCCATAAAGCGTGAAAACGATGAGTTTTGGTCATAACTCTCAAACATGTAGTAGGTCTTACGGTAATTGTAAATTAACCTCGAACCCCAAAACTCTAGGCAATAGCTCATGAAAACGTCCATGAAGCACGAAAACGACGAGCGTTTGGTCATAACTCTCAAACATGTATCGGGTTTTGTGCTCTATATAAATCACCCAATAACCCCCAAACTATGGTCAATAGCTCATGAAATTGGCCATAAAGTGCAAAAACAGCGAGTTTTTGTTCATAAATCTCAAACATGTAGTTTGTCTTATGGTCGTTGTAAATCGCCCAAGAACCCCAAAACTATGGGTAATAGCTCATGAAAACGGCCATAAAGCGCGAAAACGAATATTTTTTGGTAATAACTATCAAACATGTATCTAGTCTTACGGTCGTTTTAAAGCACTCTATAACCCAAAACCTATGGCCAATAGCTCATGAACATGGCCATAGAGCGCGAACACGACGAGTTTTTGTTCATAAATCTCAAACATGTATTTGGTCTTATGGTCGTTGTAAATCGCCCAAGAAGCCCAAAACTATGGGCAATAGCTCATGAAAACGACCATAAAGCACAAAAACAACGAATTTTTGGTCATAACTCTCAAACATGTATCTAGTCTTACGGTCGTTGTAAATCGCCCTAGAGCCCGAAAACTATGGTTAATATCTCATGAACATGGCCATAAAGCACGAAAACGACGAGGTTTTGGTCATAAATCTCGAACATGTATCGGTTCTTATGGTCATTGTAAATCGCCATCGAACCCAAAAACCGTGGGTAATAGCTCACGAAAACGTCCATAAAGAGCGCAACGATGATTTTTTGGTCATGACTCTCAAGCATTATATCGTGTTTTGCGCTCGTTTTAAATCGCCCTAGAACCCCAAAATTATGCTCAGTAGCTCATGAAAATGGCAATAAAGCGCAAAACATGTGAGTTTTTTGTCATAATTCTCAAGCATTGTATCAGGTCTTACGGTTGTTGTAAATCGCCCAAGAAGCCGAAAATGGACATAAAGCGCAAAAATGGAGAATTCTAGGGCGATTTTTAGGGTTTTTGGGGTCTAGGGTCTAGGGTTTAGGGTTTAGGGTTTAGGGTTTTTAGTCATAAATCTCAAACATGTATCAGGTCTTACGGTCGTTGTAAATCACCCAAGAAGCCCAAAACTATGGGTAATAGCTCAAACGTGTATCAATAGCTCATCGTTTTCGCGCTTTATGACCGTTTTCATGAGCTATTGCCCCTAGTTTTGGGCTTCTTGGGCGATTTAGAACGACCGTAAGACCCAATACATGTTTGAGATTTATGACAAAAAACTCGCCGTTTTTGGGCTTTATGGCCATTTTCATGAGCTATTGACAATAGTTTTGGGGTTCTAGGGTGATTTACCATGAGCATAAGACTCGATATAATGGTTGAGAGTTATGGCCAAAAACTCGTCGTTTTCGCTCTGTATGGCCGTTTTCATGAGCTATTGCCCACAATTTTGGGGTTCGAGGGCGATTTACAACGATCGTAAGACCTGCTACATGTTTGAGAGTTATGACCAAAAACTCATCGTTTTCGCGCTGTATGGCCATGTTCATGAGCTTGCCCATAGTTTTGGGTTCTAGGGAGATTTAAAACAATAAGTCTAGCTACATGTTTGAGAGTCATGACCTAAGATTCGTCGATTTCGCGCTTTATGTCCGTATTCATGAGCTATTGCCCATAGTTTTGGGCTTCTTGGGCGATTTACAACGACCGTAAAACCAAATACAAGTTTGAGATTTATGACAAAAAACTCGCCGTTTTTGCACTTTATGGCCATTTTCATGATCCATTGACCATAGTTTGGGCGTTCTAGGGCGATTTATATATAGTATAAGACCCGAGACATGTTTGAGAGTTATGTCCAAAAAATCTCCCTTTTTTTGCTTTATGGCCATTTTCATGAGCTATTGCCCATAGTTTTGGGCTTCTTGGGCGACTTACAACGACCATAAGACCAAATACATGTTCGAGATTTATGACCAAAAACTCGCTGTTGTTGCACTTTATGGCCACTTTCATGAGCTATTGACCATAGTTTGGGGGTTCTTGGGTGATTTATTTAGAGCATAAAACCCGATACATGTTTAAGAGTTATGACCAAACACTCAATGTTTTCGTGCTTTATGGAAGTTTTCATGAGCTATTGCCTAGAGTTTTGGGATTTGAGGGTAATTTACAATGAACGTTTCACCTACTACATGTTTGAGAGTTATGACCAAAACTCATCGTTTTCGCGCTTTATGGCCGTTTTCATGAGCTATTGCCCATAGTTTTGGGCTTCTTGGGCGATTTAGAACGACCGTAAGACCCAAGACATGTTTGAGATTTATGACCAAAAACTCGACGTTTTTGTGTTTTATGGCCATTTTCATGAGCTATTGACCATTGTTTTGGGGTTCTAGGGCGATTTACAATGAGCGTAAGACTCGATATAATTCTTGAGATTTATGACCAAAAACTCGTTTTTTTCGCGCTGTATGGCCATGTTTACGAGCTTGCCCATAGTTTTGGGTTCTAGGGAGATTTAAAACAACCATAAGAGTAGCTACATGTTTGAGAGCTATGACCTAAAATTCGTCGTTTTCGCGATTTACAACGACCATAAGACTACATACATGTTTTAGAGTTATGACCAAAAAAATCATCATTTTCGAGCTTTATGGCTATTTTCATGAGCTATTGCCCATAGTTTTAGGCTTCTTGGGTGATTTACAATGACCGTAAGTAGAAATACATGTTTGAGATTTATGACCAAAAACATGCCCTTTTGCGCTTTATGGCCGTTTTCATGAGCTAATGACCATAGTTTTGGGCTTCTAGGGTGATTTATAAGAAGCATAAGACCCGATACAAAGCTTGAGAGTTATGACCAATAACTTGTCGTTTTCGCTCTTTATCTGTATTTTCATGAGCAATAGCCCATAGTTCTGGGGTTCGAGGGCGATTTACAACGATCATAAGACCTGATACATGTTTCAGAGATATGACCAAAAACTCGTCGTTTTCACGCTTTATGGCCATGTTCATGAGCTATCGCCCATAGTTTTGGGTTCTAGGGAGATTTCAAACGACCGTAAGACTAGATACATGTTTGAGAGTTAT
This sequence comes from Avena eriantha, assembly GCA_910589775.1. Taxonomy (NCBI): domain Eukaryota; kingdom Viridiplantae; phylum Streptophyta; class Magnoliopsida; order Poales; family Poaceae; genus Avena; species Avena eriantha. The sequence goes on from CAJUXJ010000851.1 coordinate 61,873, forward strand.
GACCTAAAATTCGTCGTTTTCGCGCTTTATGGCCGTTTTCATGAGCTATTAACCATAGTTTTGGGCTTCTTGCGTGATTCACCATGACCGTAAGACCCGATACATGTTATATAGTTATGACCCAAAACCCGTTGTTTTCGCGCTTTATGTCCGTTTTCATGAGCTATTGCCCATACTTTTAGGCTTCTTGGGCGATTTACAACGACCGTAAAACCAAATACATGTTTGAGATTTATGACAAAAAACACGCCGTTTTTTGCACTTTATGGCCATTTTCATGAGCCATTGACCATAGTTTGGGCATTCTAGGGCGATTTAAATAGATTATAAGACCCGATACATGTTTGAGAGTTATGACCAAAAACTCTCCCTTTTTGTGCTTTATGGCCACTTTCATGAGTTATTGCCCATAGTTTTTGGCTTCTTGGGCGATTTACAACGACCATAGGACCAAATACATGTTCGGGATTAATGACCAAAAACTCGCAGTTGTTGCACTTTATGGCCATTTTCATGAGCTATTGACCATAGTTTGGGGGTCCTTGGGTGATTTATTTAGAGCATAAAACCCGATACATGTTTAAGAGTTATGACCCAACACTCAACGTTTTCGTGCTTTATGGACGTTTTCATGAGCTATTGCCTGGAGTTTTAGGGTTCGAGGGTAATTTACAATGAACGCTTCACCTACTACATGTTTGAGAGTTATGACCAAAACTCATCGTTTTCGCGCCTTATGGCCGTTTTCATGAGCTATTGCCCATTGTTTTGGGCTTCTTGGGCGATTTAGAACGACTGTAAGACCCAAGACATGTTTGTGATTTATGACCAAAAACTCGACGTTTTTGCGTTTTATGGCCATTTTCATGAGCTATTGACCATAGTTTTGGGGTTCTAGGGCGATTTACAATGAGCGTAAGACTCGATATAATTCTTGAGATTTATGACCGAAAAATCCTCGTTTTCGCGCTATATGGCCATGTTCACGAGCTTGGCCATAGTTTTGGGTTCTAGGGAGATTTAAAACAACCGTAAGACTAGCTACATGTTTGACAGTTATGACCTAAAATTCGTCGTTTTCCGCGCTCTATGGCCATTTTCATGAGCTATTACCCATAGTTTTGGGCTTCTTGGGCGATTTACAATGACCGTGAGACCCGATACATGTTATATAGTTATGACCAAAAACTCGTCGTTTTTGCGCTTTATGTATGTTTTCCATAGCTATTGCCCATAGTTTTGGGCTTCTTGGGCGATTTACAACGACCATAAGACCAAATACATGTTCGAGATTTATGACCGAAAACTCGCCGTTGTTGCACTTTATGGCCATTTTAATGAGCTATTGACCATAGTTTGGGGGTGCTTGGGTGATTTATTTAGAGCATAAAACCCGATACATGTTTGAGAGTTATGACCAAACACTCATCGTTTTCGTGCTTTATGGACGTTTTCATGAGCTATTGCCCATAGTTTTGGGCTTCTTGGGCGATATACAACGACCATAAGACCAAATACATGTTCGAGATTTATGACCGAAAACTCGCCGTTGTTGCCCTTTATGGCCATTCTAATGAGCTATTGACCATAGTTTGGGGGTGCTTGGGTGATTTATTTAGAGCATAAAACCCGATACATGTTTGAGAGTTATGACCAAACACTCATCGTTTTCGTGCTTTATGGACGTTTCATGAGCTATTGCCTAGAGTTTTGGGGTTCGAGGTTAATTTACAATGAACGTAAGACCTACTACAAGTTTGAGAGTTATGACCAAAACTCATCGTTTTCGCGCTTTATGGCCGTTTTCATGAGCTATTGCCCATAGTTTTGGGCTTCATGGGCGATTTAGAATGACCGTAAGACCCAATACAGGTTTGAGATT
>CAJUXJ010000852.1:0-14877 GCA_910589775.1 Avena eriantha
TTGGGGTTCTAGGGCGATTTACAATGATAGTAAGACCTGATACATGTTTGAGAGATATGACCAAAAACTCGTCGTATTCGTGTTTTATGGCCGTTTTCATGAGCTATTGCCCACTATTTTGGGGTTCTAGGGCGATTTACAACGACAGAAAGACCCGAGAAAGTATGACAGATATCATAAAAACTCGTTGGCTTCGTGTTTATGGCCGTTTTCATGAGTTATAGCTTACAGTTTTGGGGTTATAGGGCGATTTACAACAACAGTAAGACCCGATACAAGTTTGAGAGATATGACCAAAAAATTGTCGTTTTCGGTTTTTATTGCCGTTTTCATGAGCTATTACCCACAATTTTGGGGTTCCAGGGCGATTTACAATGACCGTATGACCGCATACAAGTTTGATAGATTGACCAAAACTCGTTCTATCACGTTTTCTGGCCGTTTTCATGAGTTATAGCCCACGGTTGGGATTATAGGGTGTTTACAACGACAATAAGACCCGATACATGTTTCAGAGATATGACCAAAAACTCTTCGTATTCGTGTTTCATGGCCGTTTCATGAGCTATTGCTCATGGTTTGGGGGTTCTAGGGCATTTACAACGAAAGTAAGACCCGATACATGTTTGAGAGATATGATCAAAAGATCGTCGTTTTCGTGTTTTATGGCCGGGTTACATGGTGATTTACGACCACTGTAAGACCCGATACATGTTTGAGAGATATGACCAAAAACTCGTCATTTTTGTGCTTTATGGCCGTTTTCATGAGCTACTGCTCACGTTTTGGGGTTCGGGCGATTTACAACGACAGTAAGACCTAATACATGTTTGAGAGATATGACCAAAAACTCGTCGTATTCGCGTTTTATGGCCGTTTTTATGAGCTATTGCCCACTGTTTTGGGGTTCTAGGCGATTTACAACGACAGTAAGAACCCCATACAAGTTTGAGAGATATGACTAAAACTCGTCGTTTTCGTGTTTTATGGCCGTTTTCATGAGCTATTGCCCAAAGTTTTGGGGTTACATGGTGATTTCAACCATTGTAAGACCCGATACATGTTGAGAGATATGACCAAAAACTCGTCATTTTTGTGCTTTATGGCCGTTTTCATGACCTATTACCCATAGTTTTGGGGTTCTAGGGCGATTTACAACAACAGTAAGACCCAATACAAGCTGAGAGATATGACCAAAAGTTGTCGTTTTTCGTGTTTTATGGCCGTTTTCATGAGCTATTACCCACAGTTTTGGGGTTCTAGGGTGATTTATAACGATAGTAAAACCCAATACAAGTTTGAGAGATATGACTAAAAACTCGTCGTTTTCGCGTTTCTTGTCGTTTTCACGAGCTATTGCTCACGGTTTTGGGGTTTCTAGGGCGATTTACAACGACTGTAAGACCAGATACAGTTTGAAGATATGACCAAAACTCGTCGTATTCGCGTTTTTTATGGCCGTTTTCATGAGCTATTGCCCACTGTTTTGGGTTCTAGGGCGATTTACAACGACAGTAAGACCTGCGATAAAAGTTGGAGAGATATGATCAAAAAACTGTCGTTTGTCGTGTTGATGGCCGTTGTCATGAGCCTATTGCTTCACGGGCGGTTTTGGGGTTCTCGGGGCGATTTACAAATGACGTAAAGACCTGATAAAGTTTGAGAGATTTGATCAAAAACTCAGTCCGTTTTCGTCTTTTATGGCCTGTTTTCCATGAGCTATTACCCACAGTTTTGGGGGTTCTAGGTGATTTACAACGACACGGAAGACCCCATTTACAAGTTGAGAGATATGCCAAAACTCGTTGTTTCTCGTGTTTTTGGTCGTTTCATTCATGAAGCTACTGCTCACGGTCTTTGGGGGTTCTAGGGCGATTTACAATGATAGTAAGACCTGTATACAAGTTTGAGAGATATGAACGAAAAACCTGTCGTATTCGTGTTTTTATGGCCTCGGTTTTCATGAGCTATGCCCACTTATTTTGGGGGGTTCTAGGGGCGAATTTACCACGACAGAAAGACCCGAGAAAAGATGACAGAATATCAATAAAAAACTCGTTTTATTCCTGTGTTTTATGGCCGTTTTCATAGTTATAGCTCACAGTTTTGGGGTTCTAGGGCGATTACAACAACAGTAAGACCCGATAAAGTTTGGAGAGATATGACCAAAAAATTGTCGTTTTCGTGTTTTATGGCCGTTTTCATGAGCTATTAACCCACATTTTTGGGGTTCCAGGGCGATTTACAATGACCGTATGACCGCATACAAGTTTAGAGATTGACCAAAAACTCGTTTTATCACGTTTTTCTGGCCGTTTTCATGAGTTACTAGCCCACGGTTGGGATTATAGGGGTGATTACAACGACAATAAACCGATACTTTTCAGAGATATGACCAAAACTCTTCGTATTCGTGTTTCATGGCCGTTCATGAGCTATTGCTCCGGTTTTGGGGTTCTAGGGGCGATTTACAACGAAAGTAAGACCCGATACATGTTTGAGAGATATGATCAAAAGCTCGTCGTTTTCGTGTTTGATGGCCGTTACATGGTGATTTTACAACCCGTAAGACCCGATACATGTTTGAGAGATATTACCAAAACTTGTCATTTTTGTGCTTTATGGTATGGCCGTTTTCATGAGCTAGTGCTCACGGTTTTGGGTTCTAGGTCGATTTAAAAAACGACACTAAGACCTATACATGTTTGAGAGATATGACCAAAACTCGTCGTATTCGCGTTTTATGGCCGTTTTCATGAGCTATTGCCCACTGTTTTGGGGTTCTAGGGCGATTTACAACGACAGTAAGAACCCAATACAAGTTTGAGAGATATGACCAAAACTCGTCGTTTTCGTGTTTTATGGCCATTTTCATGAGCTATTGCCCACAGTTTTGGGGTTAGATGGTGATTTACAACGACCGTAAGAACCGATACAATTTTGAGTGATATGACCAAAACTCGTCGTCTTCACGCTTTATGGCCTTTTTCATGCCCTATTGCTCCCGGCTTTGGGGTTCTAGGGCGATTTACAACTACAGTAAGACCTGATACATGTTTGAGAGATATGACCAAAAACTCGTCGTATTCGTGTTTTATGGCCGTTTTCATGAGCTATTGCCCACTATTTTGGGGTTCTAGGGCGATTTACAACGACAGAAAGACCCGAGAAAAGTATGACAGATATCATAAAAACTCGTTGTATTCGTGTTTTATGGCCGTTTTCATGAGTTATAGCTTACAGTTTTGGGGTTATAGGGCGATTTACAACAACAGTAAGACCCGATACAAGTTTGAGAGATATGACCAAAAAATTGTCGTTTTCGTGTTTTATGGCCGTTTTCATGAGCTATTACCCACATTTTGGGGTTCCAGGGCGATTTACAATGACCGTATGACCGCATACAAGTTTGAGAGATTGACCAAAAACTCGTTCTATTCACTTTTTCTGGCCGTTTTCATGAGTTATAGCCCACGGTTGGGATTATAGGGTGATTTACAACGACAATAAGACCCGATACATGTTTCAGAGATATGACCAAAAACTCTTCGTATTCGTGTTTCATGGCCGTTTCATGAGCTATTGCTCATGGTTTTGGGGTTCTAGGGCTATTTACAACGAAAGGTAAGACCCGATACATGTTTGAGAGATATGATCAAAAGATCGTCGTTTTCGTGTTTTATGGCCGGGTTACATGGTGATTTACGACCACTGTAAGACCCGATACATGTTTGAGAGATATGACCAAAAACTCGTCATTTTTGTGCTTTATGGCCGTTTTCATGAGCTACTGCTCACGGTTTTGGGGTTCTAGGGCGATTTAAAACGACAGTAAGACCTAATACAATGTTTGAGAGATATGACCAAAAACTCGTCGTATTCGCGTTTTATGGCCGTTTTTATGAGCTATTGCCACTGTTTTGGGGTTCTAGGGCGATTTACAACGACAGTAAGAACCCAATACAAGTTTGAGAGATATGACTAAAACTCGTCGTTTTCGTGTTTTATGGCCGTTTTCATGAGCTATTGCCCACAGTTTTGGGGTTACATGGTGATTTACAAACCATTGTAAGACCCGATACATGTTTGAGAGATATGACCAAAAACTCGTCATTTTTGTGCTTTATGGCCGTTTTCATGACCTATTACCCATAGTTTTGGGGTTCTAGGGCGATTACAACAACAGTAAGACCCAATACAAGCTTGAGAGATATGACCAAAAAAGTTGTCGTTTTCGTGTTTTATGGCCGTTTTCATGAGCTATTACCCACAGTTTTGGGGTTCTAGGGTGATTTATAACGATAGTAAAACCCAATACAAGTTTGAGAGATATGACTAAAAACTCGTCATTTTCGCGTTTACTTGTCGTTTTCACGAGCTATTGCTCACGGTTTTGGGGTTCTAGGGGCGATTTACAACGACTGTAAGACCAGATACATGTTTGAGAGATATGACCAAAAACTCGTCGTATTCGCGTTTTATGGCCGTTTTCATGAGCTATTGCCCACTGTTTTGGGGTTCTAGGGCGATTTACAACGACAGTAAGACTCGATAAAAGTTTGAGAGATATGATCAAAAACTTGTCGTTTTCGTGTTTGATGGCCGTTTTCATGAGCTATTGCTCACGGTTTTGGGGTTCTAGGGCGATTTACAACTGATAGTAAGACCTGATAAAAGTTTGAGAGATATGATCAAAAACTCATCGTTTTCGTCTTTTATGGCCGTTTCATGAGCTATTACCCACAGTTTTGGGGTTCTAAGGGTGATTTACAACGACAGTAAGACCATTACAAGTTTGAGTGATATGACCAAAAACTCGTTGTTTCGTGTTTTATGGTCGTTTTCATGAGCTACTGCTCACGGCTTTGGGGTTCTAGGGCGATTTACAATGATAGTAAGACCTGATACATGTTTGAGAGATATGACCAAAAACTCGTCGTATTCGTGTTTTATGGCCGTTTTCATGAGCTATTGCCCACTATTTTGGGGTTCTAGGGCGATTTACAATGACAGAAAGACCCGAGAAAACTATGACAGATATCATAAAAACTCGTTGTATTCCTGTTTTATGGCCGTTTTCATGAGTTATAGCTCACAGTTTTGGGGTTATAGGGCGATTTACAACAGTAAGACCCGATACAAGTTTGAGAGATATGACCAAAAAAATTGTCGTTTTCGTGTTTTATGGCCGTTTTCATGAGCTATTACCCACAATTTTGGGGTTCCAGGGCGATTTACAATGACCGTATGACCGCATACAAGTTTGAGAGATTGACCAAAAACTCGTTGTATTCACGTTTTCTGGCCGTTTTCATGAGTTATAGCCCACGGTTGGGATTATAGGGTGATTTACAACGACAATAAGACCCGATACATGTTTCAGAGATATGACCAAAAACTCTTCGTATTCGTGTTTCATGGCCGTTTCATGAGCTATTGCTCACGGTTTTGGGGTTCTAGGGCGATTTTACAACGAAAGTAAGACCCGATACATGTTTGAGAGATATGATCAAAAGCTCGTCGTTTTCGTGTTTTATGGCCGGTTACATGGTGATTTACAACCACTGTAAGACCCGATACATGTTGGAGAGATATTACCAAAAACTTGTCATTTTGTGCTTATGGCCGTTTTCATGAGCTAGTGCTCACGGTTTTTGGGGTTCTAGGTCGTTTAAAACGACACTAAGACCTAGTACCATGTTTGAGAGATATGACCAAAAAAACTCGTCGTATTCGCGTTTTATGGCCGTTTTTCATGAGCTATTGCCCACTGTTTTGGGGTTCTTAGGGCGATTTACAACGACAGTAAGAACCCAATACAAGTTTGAGAGATATGACCAAAACTACTCGTCGTTTCGTGTTTATGGCCATTTTCATGAGCTATTGCCCACAGTTTTTGGGGTTAGATGGTGATTTACAATGACCGTAAGAACCGATACAATTTTGAGTGATATGACCCAAAACTCGTCGTTCTTCACGCTTATGGCCTTTTTCATGCCCTATTGCTCCCTGGTTTTGGGGTTCTGAGCGATTTACAACTACAGTAAGACCCGATACATTTTGAGAGATATGACCAAAAACTCAGTCGTATTCGCTGTTTTATGGCCAGTTTTCATGAGCTATTGCCCACTATTTTGGGGTTCTAGGGCGATTTACAACGACAGAAAGACCCGAGAAAAAGTATGACAGATATCATAAAAACTCGTTGTATTCGTGTTTTATGGCCGTTTTCATGAGTTATAGCTCACAGTTTGGGGTTATAGGGCGATTTACAACAACAGTAAGACCCGATACAAGTTTGAGAGATATGACCAAAAAATTGTCGTTTTCGTGTTTTATGGCCGTTTTCATGAGCTATTACCCACAATTTTGGGGGTTCCAGGGCGATTTACAATGACCGTATGACCGCATACAAGTTCGAGAGATTGACCAAAAACTCGTTGTATTCACGTTTTCTGGCCGTTTTCATGAGTTATAGCCCACGGTTGGGATTATAGGGTGATTTACAACGACAATAAGACCCGATACATGTTTCAGAGATATGACCAAAAACTCTTCGTATTCGTGTTTCATGGCCGTTTCATGAGCTATTGCTCATGGTTTTGGGGTTCTAGGGCTATTTACAACGAAAGTAAGACCCGATACATGTTTGAGAGATATGATCAAAAGATCGTCGTTTTCGTGTTTTATGGCCGGGTTACATGGTGATTTACGACCACTGTAAGACCCGATACATGTTTGAGAGATATGACCAAAAACTCGTCATTTTTGTGCTTTATGGCCGTTTTCATGAGCTACTGCTCACGGTTTTGGGGTTCTAGGGCGATTTAAAACGACAGTAAGACCTAATACATGTTTGAGAGATATGACCAAAAACTCGTCGTATTCGCGTTTTATGGCCGTTTTTATGAGCTATTGCCCACTGTTTTGGGGTTCTAGGGCGATTTACAACGACAGTAAGAACCCAATACAAGTTTGAGAGATATGACTAAAACTCGTCGTTTTCGTGTTTTATGGCCGTTTTCATGAGCTATTGCCCACAGTTTGGGGTTACATGGTGATTTACAACCACTGTAAGACCCGATACATGTTTGAGAGATATGACCAAAAACTCGTCATTTTTGTGCTTTATGGCCGTTTTCATGACCTATTACCCATAGTTTTGGGGTTCTAGGGCGATTTACAACAACAGTAAGACCCAATACAAGCTTGAGAGATATGACCAAAAGTTGTCGTTTTCGTGTTTTATGGCCGTTTTCATGAGCTATTACCCACAGTTTTGGGGTTCTAGGGTGATTTATAACGATAGTAAAACCCAATACAAGTTTGAGAGATATGACTAAAAACTCGTCATTTTCGCGTTTACTTGTCGTTTTCACGAGCTATTGCTCACGGTTTTGGGGTTCTAGGGCGATTTACAACGACTGTAAGACCAGATACATGTTTGAGAGATATGACCAAAAACTCGTCGTATTCGCGTTTTATGGCCGTTTTCATGAGCTATTGCCCACTGTTTTGGGGTTCTAGGGCGATTTACAACGACAGTAAGACTCGATAAAAGTTTGAGAGATATGATCAAAAACTTGTCGTTTTCGTGTTTGATGGCCGTTTTCATGAGCTATTGCTCACGGTTTTGGGTTCTAGGGCGATTTACACTGATAGTAAGACCTGATAAAAGTTTGAGAGATATGATCAAAAACTCATCGTTTTCGTCTTTTATGGCCGTTTTCATGAGCTATTACCCACAGTTTTGGGGTTCTAGGTGATTTACAACGACAGTAAGACCCATTACAAGTTTGAGTGATATGACCAAAAACTCGTTGTTTTCGTGTTTTATGGTCGTTTTCATGAGCTACTGCTCACGGCTTTGGGGTTCTAGGGCGATTTACAATGATAGTAAGACCTGATACATGTTTGAGAGATATGACCAAAAACTCGTCGTATTCGTGTTTTATGGCCGTTTTCATGAGCTATTGCCCACTATTTTGGGGTTCTAGGGCGATTTACAATGACAGAAAGACCCGAGAAAACTATGACAGATATCATAAAAACTCGTTGTATTCCTGTTTTATGGCCGTTTTCATGAGTTATAGCTCACAGTTTTGGGGTTCTAGGGCGATTTACAACAGTAAGACCCGATACAAGTTTGAGAGATATGACCAAAAAATTGTCGTTTTCGTGTTTTATGGCCGTTTTCATGAGCTATTACCCACAATTTTGGGGTTCCAGGGCGATTTACAATGACCGTATGACCGCATACAAGTTTGAGAGATTGACCAAAAACTCGTTGTATTCACGTTTTTCTGGCCGTTTTCATGAGTTATAGCCCACGGTTGGGATTATAGGGTGATTTACAACGACAATAAGACCCGATACATGTTTCAGAGATATGACCAAAAACTCTTCGTATTCGTGTTTCATGGCCGTTTCATGAGCTATTGCTCACGGTTTTGGGGTTCTAGGGCGATTTACAACGAAAGTAAGACCCGATACATGTTTGAGAGATATGATCAAAAGCTCGTCGTTTTCGTGTTTATGGCCGGGTTACATGGTGATTTACAACCACTGTAAGACCCGATACATGTTTGAGAGATATTACCAAAAACTTGTCATTTTTGTGCTTTATGGCCGTTTTCATGAGCTAGTGCTCACGGTTTTGGGGTTCTAGGTCGATTTAAAACGACACTAAGACCTAGTACATGTTTGAGAGATATGACCAAAAACTCGTCGTATTCGCGTTTTATGGCCGTTTTCATGAGCTATTGCCCACTGTTTTGGGGTTCTAGGGCGATTTACAACGACAGTAAGAACCCAATACAAGTTTGAGAGATATGACCAAAACTCGTCGTTTTCGTGTTTTATGGCCATTTTCATGAGCTATTGCCCACAGTTTTGGGGTTAGATGGTGATTTACAATGACCGTAAGAACCGATACAATTTTGAGTGATATGACCCAAAACTCGTCGTCTTCACGCTTTATGGCCTTTTTCATGCCCTATTGCTCCCGGTTTTGGGGTTCTTGAGGCGATTTACAACTACAGTAAGACCCGATACATGTTTGAGAGATATGACCAAAACTCATCGTATTCGCGTTTTATGGCCATTTTCATGAGCTATTGCCCACTATTTTGGGGTTCTAGGGCGATTTACAACGACAGAAAGACCCGAGAAAAGTATGACAGATATCATAAAAACTCGTTGTATTCGTGTTTTATGGCCGTTTTCATGAGTTATAGCTCACAGTTTTGGGGTTATAGGGCGATTTACAACAACAGTAAGACCCGATACAAGTTTGAGAGATATGACCAAAAAATTGTCGTTTTCGTGTTTTATGGCCGTTTTCATGAGCTATTACCCACAATTTTGGGGTTCCAGGGCGATTTACAATGACCGTATGACCGCATACAAGTTCGAGAGATTGACCAAAAACTCGTTGTATTCACGTTTTCTGGCCGTTTTCATGAGTTATAGCCCACGGTTGGGATTATAGGGTGATTTACAACGACAATAAGACCCGGATACATGTTTCAGAGATATGACCAAAAACTCTTCGTATTCGTGTTTCCTGGCCGTTTCATGAGCTATTGCTCATGGTTTTGGGGTTCTAGGGCTATTTACAACGAAAGTAAGACCCGATACATGTTTGAGAGATATGATCAAAAGATCGTCGTTTTCGTGTTTTATGGCCGGGTTACATGGTGATTTACGACCACTGTAAGACCCGATACATGTTTGAGAGATATGACCAAAAACTCGTCATTTTGTGCTTTATGGCCGTTTTCATGAGCTACTGCTCACGGTTTTGGGGTTCTAGGGCGATTTAAAACGACAGTAAGACCTAATACATGTTTGAGAGATATGACCAAAAACTCGTCGTATTCGCGTTTATGGCCGTTTTTATGAGCTATTGCCCACTGTTTGGGGTTCTAGGGCGATTTACAACGACAGTAAGAACCCAATACAAGTTTGAGAGATATGACTAAAACTCGTCGTTTTCGTGTTTTATGGCCGATTTCATGAGCTATTGCCCACAGTTTTGGGGTTACATGGTGATTTACAACCACTGTAAGACCCGATACATGTTTGAGAGATATGACCAAAAACTCGTCATTTTTGTGCTTTATGGCCGTTTTCATGACCTATTACCCATAGTTTTGGGGTTCTAGGGCGATTTACAACAACAGTAAGACCCAATACAAGCTTGAGAGATATGACCAAAAAGTTGTCGTTTTCGTGTTTTATGGCCGTTTTCATGAGCTATTACCCACAGTTTTGGGGTTCTAGGGTGATTTATAACGATAGTAAAACCCAATACAAGTTTGAGAGATATGACCAAAAACTCGTCATTTTCGCGTTTACTTGTCGTTTTCACGAGCTATTGCTCACGGTTTTGGGGTTCTAGGGCGATTTACAACGACTGTAAGACCAGATACATGTTTGAGAGATATGACCAAAAACTCGTCGTATTCGCGTTTATGGCCGTTTTCATGAGCTATTGCCCACTGTTTTGGGGTTCTAGGGCGATTTACAACGACAGTAAGACTCGATAAAAGTTTGAGAGATATGATCAAAAACTTGTCGTTTTCGTGTTTGATGGCCGTTTTCATGAGCTATTGCTCACGGTTTTGGGGTTCTAGGGCGAATTTACAATGATAGTAAGACCTGATAAAAGTTTGAGAGATATGATCAAAAACTCATCGTTTCGTCTTTTATGGCCGTTTTCATGAGCTATTACCCACAGTTTTGGGGTTCTAGGGTGATTTACAACGACAGTAAGACCCATTACAAGTTTGAGTGATATGACCAAAAACTCGTTGTTTCGTGTTTATGGTCGTTTTCATGAGCTACTGCTCACGGCTTTGGGGTTCTAGGGCGATTTACAATGATAGTAAGACCTGATACATGTTTGAGAGATATGACCAAAAACTCGTCGTATTCGTGTTTTATGGCCGTTTTCATGAGCTATTGCCCACTATTTTGGGGTTCTAGGGCGATTTACAATGACAGAAAGACCCGAGAAAACTATGACAGATATCATAAAAACTCGTTGTATTCCTGTTTTATGGCCGTTTTCATGAGTTATAGCTCACAGTTTTGGGGTTCTAGGGCGATTTACAACAGTAAGACCCGATACAAGTTTGAGAGATATGACCAAAAAATTGTCGTTTTCGTGTTTTATGGCCGTTTTCATGAGCTATTACCCACAATTTTGGGGTTCCAGGGCGATTTACAATGACCGTATGACCGCATACAAGTTTGAGAGATTGACCAAAAACTCGTTGTATTCACGTTTTTCTGGCCGTTTTCATGAGTTATAGCCCACGGTTGGGATTATAGGGTGATTTACAACGACAATAAGACCCGATACATGTTTCAGAGATATGACCAAAAACTCTTCGTATTCGTGTTTCATGGCCGTTTCATGAGCTATTGCTCACGGTTTTGGGGTTCTAGGGCGATTTACAACGAAAGTAAGACCCGATACATGTTTGAGAGATATGATCAAAAGCTCGTCGTTTTCGTGTTTTATGGCCGGGTTACATGGTGATTTACAACCACTGTAAGACCCGATACATGTTTGAGAGATATTACCAAAAACTTGTCATTTTTGTGCTTTATGGCCGTTTTCATGAGCTAGTGCTCACGGTTTTGGGGTTCTAGGTCGATTTAAAAACGACACTAAGACCTAGTACATGTTTGAGAGATATGACCAAAAACTCGTCGTATTCGCGTTTATGGCCGTTTCATGAGCTATTTGCCCACTGTTTTGGGGTTCTAGGGCGATTTACAACGACAGTAAGAACCCAATACAAGTTTGAGAGATATGACCAAAACTCGTCGTTTTCGTGTTTTATGGCCATTTTCATGAGCTATTGCCCACAGTTTTGGGGTTAGATGGTGATTTACAATGACCGTAAGAACCGATACAATTTTGAGTGATATGACCCAAAACTCGTCGTCTTCACGCTTTATGGCCTTTTCATGCCCTATTGCTCCCGGTTTTGGGGTTCTTGAGCGATTTACAACTACAGTAAGACCCGATACATGTTGAGAGATATGACCAAAAACTCATCGTATTCGCGTTTTATGGCCATTTTCATGAGCTATTGCCCACTATTTGGGGGTCTAGGGCGATTTACAACGACAGAAAGACCCGAGAAAAGTATGACAGATATCATAAAAACTCGTTGTATTCGTGTTTTATGGCCGTTTTCATGAGTTATAGCTCACAGTTTTGGGGTTATAGGGCGATTTACCAACACAGTAAGACCCGATACAAGTTTGAGAGATATGACCAAAAAATTGTCGTTTTCGTGTTTTATGGCCGTTTTCATGAGCTAATTACCCCCAATTTTGGGGTTCCAGGGCGATTTACAATGACCGTATGACCGCATACAAGTTTCGAGAGATTGACCAAAAACTCGTTGTATTCACGTTTTCTGGCCGTTTTCATGAGTTATAGCCCACGGTTGGGATTATAGGGTGATTTACAACGACAATAGACCGATACATGTTTCAGAGATATGACCAAAAACTCTTCGTATTCGTGTTTCATGGCCGTTTCATGAGCTATTGCTCATGGTTTTGGGGTTCTAGGGCTATTTACAACGAAGTAAGGACCCGATACATGTTTGAGAGATATGATCAAAAGATCGTCGTTTTCGTGTTTTATGGCCGGGTACATGGTGATTTACGACCACTGTAAGACCCGATACATGTTTGAGAGATATGACCAAAAACTCGTCATTTTTTGCTTATGGCCGTTTTCATTGAGCTACTGCTCACGGTTTTGGGTTCTAAGGCGATTTAAACGACAAGTAAGACCTAATACATGTTTGAGAGTATGACCAAAAACTCGTCGTATTCGCGTTTTATGGCCGTTTTTATGAGCTATTGCCCACTGTTTTGGGGTTCTAGGGCGATTTACAACGACAGTAAGACCCAATACAAGTTTGAGAGATATGACTAAACTCGTCGTTTTCCGTGTTTTATGGCCGTTTTCATGAGCTATTGCCCAAAGTTTTTTGGGGTTACATGGTGATTTACAACCACTGTAAGACCCGATACATGTTTGAGAGATAGACCAAAACTCGTCATTTTTGTGCTTTATGGCCGTTTTCATGACCTATTACCCATAGTTTTGGGGTTCTAGGGCGATTTACAACAACAGTAAGACCCAATACAAGCTTGAGAGATATGACCAAAAAGTTGTCGTTTTCGTGTTTTATGGCCGTTTTCATGAGCTATTACCCACAGTTTTGGGGTTCTAGGGTGATTTATAACGATAGTAAAACCCAATACAAGTTTGAGAGATATGACCAAAAACTCGTCATTTTCGCGTTTACTTGTCGTTTTCACGAGCTATTGCTCACGGTTTGGGGTTCTAGGGCGATTTACAACGACCTGTAAGACCAGATACATGTTTGAGAGATATGACCAAAAACTCGTCGTATTCGCGTTTTATGGCCGTTTTCAATGAGCTATTGCCCACTGTTTTGGGGTTCTAGGGCGATTTACAACTGACAGTAAGACTCGATAAAAGTTTGAGAGATATGATCAAAAACTTGTCGTTTTTCGTGTTTGATGGCCGTTTTCATGAGCTATTGCTCACGGTTTTGGGGTCTAGGGCGATTTACAACGATAGTAAGACTGATAAAAGTTTGAGAGATATGATCAAAAACTCATCGTTTTCGTCTTTTATGGCCGTTTCATGAGCTATTACCCACGTTTTGGGGTTCTAGGGTGATTTACAACGACAGTAAGACCCATTACAAGTTTGAGTGATATGACCAAAAACTCGTTGTTTTCGTGTTTTATGGTCGTTTTCATGAGCTACTGCCTCACGGCTTTGGGGTTCTAGGGCGATTTACAATGATAGTAAGACCTGATACATGTTTTGAGAGATATGACCAAAACTCGTCGTATTCGTGTTTAATGGCCGTTTTCATGAGCTATTGCCCACTATTTTGGGGTTCTAGGGCGATTTACAATGACAGAAAGACCCGAGAAAACTATGACAGATATCATAAAAACTCGTTGTATTCCTGTTTTATGGCCGTTTTCATGAGTTATAGCTCACAGTTTGGGGTTCTAGGGCGATTACAACAGTAAGACCGATACAAGTTTGAGAGATATGACCAAAAAATTGTCGTTTTCGTGTTTTTATGGCCGTTTTCATGAGCTATTACCCACAATTTTGGGTTCCAGGGCGATTTACAATGACCGTATGACCGCATACAAGTTTGAGAGATTGACCAAAAACTCGTTGTATTCACGTTTTCTGGCCGTTTTCATGAGTTATAGCCCACGGTTGGGATTATAGGGTGATTTACAACGACAATAAGACCCGATACAATGTTTCAGAGATATGACCAAAAACTCTTCGTATTCGTGTTTCATGGCCGTTTCATGAGCTATGCTCACGGTTTTTCGGGTTCTAGGGCGATTTACAACGAAAGTAAGACCCGATACATGTTTGAGAGATATGATCAAAAGCTCGTCGTTTTCGTGTTTTATGGCCGGGTTACATGGTGATTTACAACCACTGTAAGACCCGATACATTTTTGAGAGATATTACCAAAAACTTGTCATTTTTGTGCTTTATGGCCGTTTTCATGAGCTAGTGCTCACGGTTTTGGGTTCTAGGGCGATTAAACGACAGTAAGACCTAGTACATGTTTGAGAGATATGACCAAAAACTCGTCGTATTCGCGTTTTATGGCCGTTTTTCATGAGCTATTGCCCACTGTTTTGGGTTTCTAGGGCGATTTACAACGACAGTAAGAACCCATACAAGTTTGAGAGATATGACCAAAACTCGTCTTTTCGTGTTTTATGGCCATTTTCATGAGCTATTGCCCACAGTTTTGGGGTTA